>BSBM01000493.1:11912500-11990000 GCA_027924585.1 Larix kaempferi | reverse complement strand
TTAAGTACATTGATTTAAAAAATAGGTAATATGTATTGTTCACCTTTTACTATCAATCTTTTAACATTGGAAACATATTTTCACACTATAATACTTGTTAAAATTGTTAAAGATTTTATAGTTAAGCATTTTAATGTCAATGTTCTCTTAGGTTATTTATTAAAAAACAACTTAGAGGAGGATGAATGCAACGGCTTCCAATATTTGGTTGGAATACAAAACAATAACGCAATTCTAATGGCCACCCTTGTTAATATGAAAGTTATTGGAACTTTTTGTTTTCGAGCCTTGAGGCTTTTCTTCATAACTCATACTTCCAATCATAGCATAGCTACTTGAGCTACAAATTCAACTAACCCTCATAGCGTCATAACGCATCACTATCACAACACTATATACACTTTTGCCTTTGTAGTATAGAGAAAACCCACAAAACATATTTTTTTACGTCGTATAGTATTTATACCATGAGAAATAATTTCATGTCATCTTTTCAAACCAACGAGAGGGGGCCACATCTTTCGTTTAATTTCTTCTATGGAACCAATCTGAATAATAGTTCTACAAACGGGGATTTGTCATGATGGATATTAATTAAAGGTCCTCACATTTTGTGTATTCTTGGAGTAGTCTCAATGTTGTAAATCCACGGTGTTGAACCAATGAGAGTAGGCCAAATCTTTCGTCTAATTTCTTCTATGGAACCAATTATAACCTTCCTTTATAAAACAAATTGCATCAAAAAATGAATTAGATATAGCATTCATGTTGGTTTACTTTAAATGCAATGCATAGTTCTACAAATGGGGATTTGTCATGACATATATTATTTCCTTACCTTCTATGTATTATTTGTTGGATTTTGTGTAACTTCAGAAGATATTATTTGTTCTATGTATTATTTGTTGGATTTTGTGTAACTTCAGAAGATATTATTTATTGTATTTTATTGTATTTGATTGTATTTCCTAAGATCTTAAGAGAGATGAACTTGATATAATTAATTATGTAAAACCCTTGAAAAAATCAATGTAAACTTTGGGATGAAAACCAAGCAAAAGAAAATTAAAAAATTAAAAATATTTATTGCTCCCCAAGAGAAGTCGGCCTGG
Organism: Larix kaempferi; assembly: GCA_027924585.1. Taxonomy (NCBI): domain Eukaryota; kingdom Viridiplantae; phylum Streptophyta; class Pinopsida; order Pinales; family Pinaceae; genus Larix; species Larix kaempferi. The sequence continues at coordinate 11,988,888 of BSBM01000493.1, read as the reverse complement.
TTAGGGAATTTTCCAGTTTGACACTTGTATAAATAAGAGGCGAGTTCACCTCATTATTCAATCATCCACTCAAGACAAGTTCGCATCATCCAGAGAGAGAAGTCCGCACTGCGGCAAGATAATACTATTTTGGGGGTTCTATCTATTGGAAAGCATTTCCATCTTTTCTCTTTTATGATTGTACTATGATCTCAGAATTATCATCTCTATACGAAGGTTGTTGGGTTTTCTCCCGTTTGGGTTTCCTAGGTTAAACTCTTGTGTTATTGTTTTGTGATTTCTCTTTCTTCTAGAAGATTCGATTTATGCATTTGAATTATTATGATATGAATGTATGAAAAACTAACATGGTATCAAAGCGGTACTAGAAGAAGCCATTGCTAGAACATTGTTGTAACCCTGTCGGAACTAGGGTTTCATCTTTCTAAGTCTTCACTCAACTTTTTGGAAGAAAAAGAGCATTGGGAATTTTGCTCTAAGGAGGGTGCATCTTTTGGTGAAGATATAATTCAATTATGAGATTTTTGAATTTTTGACCTAATTCTACAATTGCAGCAGAGATTAGGGTTTCAGTTTTTGACCTACTTCCTCCATAGTTTTGGCTCATCCCTACCTCCACTCAACTCGCCTTGCTAGGGCACATCTACCTGTGGAGTCAGTTTTCCAAAATTTCAACTTTCATAGCTCCTGCTAGGGTTTCTGAACCAGATCTGCAGTCAAGATGATTGGAATGAAGGTTGAAGATCATCTTGAAGGAGCTTCCAACTTTATCTCTTAGAAGTCTAGGGTTCTTCTACTACTAGAAGAAAATGATCTCTTACAATATGTAAATGAGAAGATCCCATAACGAAAAGCCGAAGAAGACAAATCCCGATGGAGGAAGAATGATGCCAGAGCAAGAATGATTTTGGTGGACTCAATTAGAGATCACTTGGTTCCATGGATCTCAGGGAAGAAGACTGCTAGGAAAATGTTCAAGACCATAAAGAAGTTGTTTGAACACACTAATATCAATGTATCCATTACATTGAGGAACCAGCTATCAAATATGAAGATGTCCAAGTCAGAATCCATTGCCTCATATTTCATGAGGATCACAGAACTAAGGGACAAGTTTAGTACCAGTGGAGATCCCATTGATGAAAAGGAGCTTGTCATCATTATTGTAAATGGTCTCCCAGAATCTTGGGAGTCTTTCATTCAAAGCATAAGCGGTAGATCCAAGCTACCCAAATTTGATAAGATATGGGAATATTTCACTCAGAAAGAGACAAGAATAACAACACGGCAAAGACTTCATGGCTCTCAACTTGAGGAGAATCAAGCATTTGTATCCCATGCCAAGAAAGGCAAGGCAAGGGGAAGAATGTTTTACAAACACAAGCACCAATATAGGAGATCTAGTCCTCATCCAGATTAGAAGAAGGAGAAGAAATATTTGTCTCAAATACAATGCTACAGGTGCAAGGCATATGGTCATTATGCCAATAATTGTCGAAGTTCTAACAAAAGGAAGCATGAAGCCTCAACTGTTGATGTTGAAGAAGATACTTCTCACAAGAAGTCGAGGAATGATGATCATTCAAATTTCTTCTTCTAGGAGATATGAAGATCCAGATTGCAAGAACAAGAGATCTCTCATGGTTCCCACAAGAAGGCAGTGAGAGCCCACACACAAAAACAATAAGAGATAAGTATTTAGTTTTCTTTCTTACATAGATCTGTTTTGTCTTATATAACCATTATATGCAGATATATCAGGAAGTGTGTTGAGTAGTTGATATAGTTTACTTTTGATTTACCGTAGGTTATTGTTGTATTTGTTATATGAGCTACACAACATTCCATAAACACATGATAGAGCTAGTCTAGATGATATCTCCTTCCCGCATGCTTAGAGTAGTGCACACTCTTGATGGATTTTTCTAGTGGAGATAACAAACATCTAGATAGTTCCTAGATGTGCTTGGAAGATATGTTTATGATTGTTGTGCAGAGATGTTTGTGTAAACTATTGTCATTACATTGATTATGCAATGTCACTGATCATCAGTCGGGATTTGACTTGTAGGGAAAATACCATGTGATATGGCTTACAAGAGAAGGATGAAGAGACTTCTTCCGAGGAACAAATGATGGAAACATGAATCCCATTGATGTTCAACAGAAAGCTTCCATGAGTATAACTCTTAGCCTAGAAGGATGACCTCAGAAGAAGCTTTCACAGATGTAAAACCAGAAGTGGGTCACCTTCATATATTTGGCTATCCAGTCTACATGCATGTTCCCAAGAAGAAAAAGGATGAATTTAGAACCTTCACGAAAGAAGGGAACCTTTGTGGGATACAATGAGTCTTCAAAGTCTTATAGAATCTACATCCCAGGATCCATACATATTGAATTCAGTAGGGATGTGACCTTTGAAGAAGAGATGGCTGTCAAAAAAGGTAGAGGATCAAACATGGAGATCAATGATGAAGAAATGCTAGAACCAAAGGAGATGATATCATCTCCCCCTCCAGTTCAGAGGAAGTTAGCTGAAAAGGATGAACCCATCGATCCTATTGATCCAGTTGATATCCCCATAGATGTTTCAGCAGGTCAAAAAAGGCCTAGATGGGCACAACAGATTTTGTAGGATGCAAAGGGGCATGAAGCTCCACATGGTGCTTTCAGAGAAAGCAAAAGACCTCAGAGGTTCTCCAATTATGTAGCACTAATGAGTAACATCATTGATTCAGAACCAACCACTTATGAAGAAGCATCCAAACATCAAGTTTGGAAAGATTCCATGATGGAAGAATATCAATCGATCATGAAGAATGATGTGTGGGAGGTTGTGCTGAGACTTGAGGATAAGTCAGTAGTGACTTCCAAGTGGATATACAAAATCAATTATGGAGTAGATGGGAGTGTTGAAAAATACAAGGCCAGATTTGTTGCTAGAGGATTCTCTCAGAAAGAGGGAGTCAATTATGATGAAACATTTGCTCCTTTGGCTCGATATACTTCCATCAGATCGATCATTGCTATTGCCTCAGCTATGGGATGGAATTTGCATCAGATGGATGTTAAGACAACCTTTCTCATTGGTGTTATTGAGGAAGAAGTATACATTGAGCAACCAGAAGGGTTTATTGTCCACAGAAAGGGGTCTCATGTATGTATATGAAAAAAGGCACTATATGGACTCAAGCAAGCACCCCATGCTTGGTATGGATGGATAGACATATTCCTGGTGAGCTTGGGATTCACCAAGAGTGATGCATACCCCAACCTTTACTACAAGGTTGTGGATGATGAGCCACTAATTTTGGTATTATATGTTGATGACTTGTTTCTCACTGGAAATGATAAAATTATCATATGGTGTAAGAAGAAACTCGCCTCTGAGTTCGAAATGAAGGATCTTGGATTGATGCATTACTTCTTGGGATTAGAAGTATGGCAAAGGCAGAAAGAGATTTTCCTAGGTCAAGGAAAATACACCATAGATATTCTGAAGAGATTTAGAATGTTGGACTGCAAGTCCATGGCTACTTCGATGGATGCACATTTGAAGAACCTGAGAGATTCTGCTTCAGATTCAGATTTGATTGATCCTGCTATGTATCGCCAGCTGATTGGGTCCTTGATGTATCTGACGAACATCAGACCAGATATATGTTTTGCTGTGAATACTCTCAGCCAATTCATGTGTGGGCCGAGACAGATTCACTGGATTGCTGCAAAGCATGTGCTCAGATACTTGCATGGCACTGTGGGATATGGACTAAGATATGCTTTAGAATGTGACCCGAGATTGCAGGGGTTTACAAACTCAGATTGGGCCGGATGTGTTGCAAATAGGAAGAGTAATTCCGGATATTTCTTCAGTTCGGGTTTTGCAGTGATTTCCTAGTGCAACAGGAAGCAGAACTCGGTAGCACTCAATACTATAGAGGCCGAGTATATGGAAACTAGTACAACAGCCTGAGAAGCAGTATGGCTTCATAAAATCCTTGCAAGATTGTTTAGCCAGATTCCAGAGCCAACCATGATTCACTGTGATAGCCAGAGTTGTGCACAGATGTCAGTGAATCCTATATTTTACGATAGGTCGAAGAATATAGAGATTCTATATCACTTCATTCGTGATATGGTGTAGAAAGGTGCGGTCGAGTTATAGTATGTGCCGACAAATGACCAGACTGCAGATGCTCTCACAAAGCCTCTTCCTAGGGTGAAGTTCAAATACTTTTATGAAAGAATTGGAGTAGAAGAGAACGTGTCCCTCCTTGAGAGGGAGAGATGACATAGAGATGCTTTCCCTGCTTTCACCCAGGTGCCTCCACTCATCCAGGTACTTAGCTAGGTATGGGAGAAATCCCATTAGAAGATGAGTTGGACAGGAAATGGATGGTTGGGTTCACCCAGGTGCCTCCACTCGTCCAGGTAATCATCTAGGTATGGGATAAATCCCATCAACAGATGATTCAGATAGGAAGTGGATGGTCAGGTTCACACAGGTGCCTCTGCTCGTCCAGGTTCTCAGCCAGGTATGGGAGAAATCCCATCGGCAGATGAGACGGTCAAGTAGTAGCTGACCATGTGATTACGCAGGTACCTCTACTCGTTCAGGATCTCAGCCAGGTATGGGAGTACCCCATTGGCAGATGAGACGAACATATAGTAGATGGTCGTGCTCCTATGCTCATCTGGGATCTCAACCAGGTATGGGATAAATCCCATCGACAGATGAGACGAATAGGTAGCAGATGGCATAACATATATGGTTTATCTTATATGTTAGACATCCAAGTAGGATGGAGAGATTCTATTGGAATCACCGAAGGACTGGTGAAGTTGATGCATGATGACACTTCTTGAAGGACTAATAATTTGTTGACAACCTTCAGTATGTATAGAGATGATGAAGACAATATAGAGGTACAGATGAAATCCAGATGACCGTGATGTTGATGAAGACCGAAGAATACCTTCCTCATTGATAGGGAGTGTTGGATTTTGTGCAACTTCGGAAGATATTATTTATTGTATTTTATTGTACTTGATTGTACCTCCTAAGGGAGATGAACTTGATATAATTAATTATGTAAAACTCTTGAAAGAATCAATGTAAACCTTGGGATGAAAAGCAAGCAAAAGAAAATTATTTATTTCTCACCAAGAGAAGTCGTCCCAGTTAGGGAATTTTCCAGTTTGGCACTTGTATAAATAAGAGGTGAGTTCACCTCATTATTCTATCATCCACTCAAGATAATTTCGTATCATCCAGAGAGAGAAGTTCACACTGCAGCAGGAGAAGACTATTTTTGGGGGTTCTATCTTTTGGAAAACATTTCCATCTTTTCTCTTTTACCATTGTACTCTGATCTCAGAATTATCATTTTTTTTTCAGCGGAAAAATCACCTTCCTTCTATTCTGAAGGAATCAAGGAAATATAACACGCACGGGAAATCTCAACAAACTTCCTCACATATCGTGGATGGTAGGTCGAGCAAACCGTCAACCGGATATCCAAGCCAGAAGATGTCTCAATGGAATTGAACTCGGGTGGATGGAATGAAATCCATCTATCCCCACCAATGGACCACCGTATACTTGACGAGGAATTATCATCTTTATATGAAGGTTGCTGGGTTTTCTCCCATTTGGGTTTCCCAGGTTAAACTCTTGTGTTATTGTTTTTTGCTTTATCTTTCTTCTAGAAGATCTGATTTATGCATTTGAATTATTATGCTATGAATGTATGAAAAACTAACATTATTAGAGTAGTCTCATTGTTGTAAATCCATGGTGTTGAAGAAACCTTTATGCACTTATGCAAGTAGGATTTGAAGTGCCTTGAGATAAGAAAGCTTCATGCCTTGGAGAATTACTACTTTATACAATATATATAATGTTGTTTAAGCTAGAAAAAAATGATTGCAACAAAATTGCTTCTTTCCTAAGCTTCATTGTTGTCTATATTATCTTTTAGCCTTATTAAAGTAGATATCTCAGTAAATAACATTAAATTGGCAACGATATACAAGCAATTCTAATTAGAAAAAAATGACAAAGGAGGGAAGCAACACAAATTTCCATCATTGTAAACTTTGGCTTCAAGAAAATTTCCATCAACTGCAATCAATAGCTTAGCGAGAGGGTTACTAAACCCATGGACCACAAGACTCATTATATTGAAGCAAGGATTTCATGCGGTTGTTGGGCAATATCAATGTTTACCATTGTTGTCCCCAAAGAGAAACAAGAATTACATGGACTGCCATTCCAATGACTATCTATGTTTGTATCAGAGCTTCATTCAACTTTGATCCATAAATATACTCTTGCTCTTTTATATCCGTAGTAATAAGTTTATGTAGAATATGTGAATAATTTTCCATTGCTTGAACTTGATTTGTTGTTTTGATACTCTAGGACCTCAAACAATGCAACAAGTCAATGTTATTCTAGAACAATGATCATGCCTTCGTGCTTGCTCATCACTAAATCTTGGCTAAAAAATTGCTTCTTTAGCCAATAAAAGACAAATACTAAAGATAGGGACTTGCTATTATGCAACTCTTCATGTTGCATCATACATCTTGATACTCTTACATCATACATTGATAATAACTTCAAAACTTCCAACAATTAAATAATACCATCCCAATGTTTAAAAAACTTAATATATCTCAGATTCCAAGATTAAGAAATGAGATCGTTAATACTCTAGCTAATCGAGAATTTTATATAGAACCATAGACATAGGAAATATATTGTAAACATAAATCTAACATTGTTTTTCCCATCTTAAGCAACTTAAAATCATCTAGCAATGTATTGTTCAAGTTTTCGAGGTCCATAATTAGAAAAGGAATGCCTAAAATTATGACTTCATGGGTTTTCTCATTAAAAGGTATTAATCTTTGACATTATATTGCATTCTTGTTTTTTTTAACTTGTGGTTTAGCGTTGTCAAGGGCTACATCCACCATGAGAAATGCCAACACCTTCTATTCCGGAGAATCAAGGTATGGACAAAATTACTTAATCCACTCAATCATTACATAGGGGCTCAACAAGAGCATCATGTCATTTACAAGAATTGAATATGGGTGGGGAGGGTAACAATCATTCCTCCCAACCACCCAAGATATATATTTTGGTTATCTTAACGTACTATCTAATGAAATTTGGTGTTTTCATTGATTTCAAAGGTGTTGTTGAATGATGTCAAAGAGGTTTTTGGACTTGGTGTCTATATGCCAGTTTGAATAAGTACTTAAAACTATGTGCGCAAGTCCTTAATCCCACCTAGTCATGGTACTCCAGTGCGCAAGTCCCACTAAGCCAATCAACTAGTGTGCACAATACCCACAAAGTCATGTTACCTCCTTCAAGTGGGTTAAGACAAGTGGCAGATGCTTGGGTAAGCTTAATCGTAAAGAAAGGAAGAAGGGGTGTTACCATTTAGAGAAGCCCCAACTTGTGGACACATAGTTTGATGAATGATAAGCAAGCTCAAAAGAAAAAATGGAGTAATATTCTGAAATGGTAAGATTCAGTTAGATTAAATGCTCAGTGGAATAAGAGAAAATATGATTTGAAGAAGTGCGCAAGGTAACAAGAAATCCAGAGACATAAGGAGCAGTCGCGTAGATAGAAGGAGCATTTGTGAGAAATGCGCAAGAAGCATGTGGATGTATATGTGCATACAATTTGTATTGTAGAATAGAATTGTAGTAGAATACATTGTAACAGAAATAATGATTAGAGTTGAACCAACAGAAGTGCACGCGGTTGAAAGCAACGCAGAGAACAAATTATAGTAAGAATATTGTGCGCATATATGAAGTCAGCATATAGAAACATCTATATATCTCAGGGCGGTTGGATGGGTCAAGGAAAGGAGAATGGTGTCTCCACTCAGGTTGGTTCCTGAACACTATGAGTTGGTGTTTGCATAGAGGATTGGTGTCCCAATCAGAGATGTGTCTGAGTGAGTCGGTGCTCACATCAGTGGATATCGATGTCTCCCATCTTTCTCTATAATTTCATTATATATATATATAATGATATATATATATATATATATATATATATATATATATATAGATATATATATGTACATATATATATATATATATATATATATATATATATATATATTCAAAAGTTTCTTCAAATATCTACGCACAATTTGTTGTTGTTGTCTATTTTTTAAATATCAATTGGTGCATGTTTTAAAAAGTGGATTATTTGTAAATATGCACATGATACTGATTCACCTCCCGTCTCAGTATCATTAAGAATTCCAACAATTGGTATCATAGCAGGTTATTTCAGTAAAAATTTAACAACTAGAAGATAAAAGATCACTGCGCAGAGATGGATAGGCAGAAGGGACTGTCCACGAACAAAGAACCAAGGTTTGATGGGTCTAACGACACCTTTTGGAGTGTTGGCATGGGACAAATCTGTGGGAAGTGCGGAAGCCGACAGGTACGAAAGGGTCATTCCGCGGGAGAAGGACCCTTCGCGGCATTCGCAGAAGCATAAGAATTATTAGATTAGTTGAGTCGGTCATGTGGACCATTTTGTAATAAGATAAAAGCATATAAATAGAGTAGGATTGTAAGCCTAAGGGAAACTAAGTTTTGGATGATCATCCTATCTTTTGGGTTCGGTTTGTATCTGTGATATGATGTCTTAACAGTTTCTGCGAGGTTTATTCCGCAGGTTTGGTGAATGAATGGAGATGTTCGGTTATGGTGTAATCTCTGTCTTTGATCTTATGCAATGATGAATGAGAACTATGTTATGTGAATGTTTACATTGGCTGATGCGAATATGTTGTAGAAATGATTTGAATGTGTTGTTTCGAATGTTTACTGAAATCTGCAAATGATAAGTTAATAGTATGTTGTGAATGTTATAATATCTGGTTAGTGCGAAGGTAATATGTGCATATCCTCTACACAACTATGGAAACTTGGTTCCAGAAGCCCCCTTATCCATCTCGGGTGAGACTGCACTTGCTCCGCAAGTGTTGCTGGGAAGGGTTACACCTTTCCAGGACGATGTATAAGGGAGTTTGGGTTAATAGTTTGTTGGCGATAGTATGAAGTGAACCCCTGTTGAAAGACATTGTGTCAACAAATGGTTCCGTTGCCGGGACCTTAAGAAGAAGAAAATAGGATATGCTGTGGCATCTAACAAAACCAGAGATCCAAGAGTGGTTCGACAAGAAGGCGGAGGAATTTGCAGAAAGCGAGAAGCGAGATCCTACACAGACAACGACCAGTTCATTAGAGAGATACATCTACTCAAAAATCCACGAAATATTCTTCTGTGAATTCCCGGTGTTGTTTCATGAGTGGCTAGCACAACTGACGTTCCGAAAGAATCACTGTTAGAAGACTGAACCTGACTGTTGGACCCCAGATTTGGTGCGAAAGCTGAAGCAAGTCGACAACCAAGTATCACGAGCTGTTGATTTTTGGGTAGATAGTATTCTCGAAGGATACGTAACTAAGTTCGCAGTAGATACCATCAAGTCGTACAGTGACGCCAAAAGGAACTTCTTCAAAGGGCCAAGAGGAAGATTTTTGTCATCATTAAAATTGTGGATTAAAATGCTTGTTTATGAAAAAGGGATATTGAGGATGTCTTCTGACGAATAGAAGAATCGGTGTGCGAGGGTGAAGGTATCGCATAAATGCGAGTCCGATGGAAAGATGTGGTATATGGACATGAGCGACATCGAGTTTCAAAGGGAATATGATGAAGAGTGTGGTACCTCGAGGAGTGGAGCAATATTTTGGCGTCTTGAGAAGAAGAGGAGGACTGAGAAAGAGTCTCCTGAGAGGACTGGAACAAAGAACTGCGAGATGGGACCACAAGGGAGGAAGCAACCTTATTGCGAAGGAAACGTCGACCAGGCTATCCCAGAGGTAGAAGGAGGTCAGATCGTAAGTTTCCATGTACCTTCGACCCCGCACACTACTCCAAATTTTATAGGAAGAAATCCAAATTATCCGCGAAGTTTCCCTACGTGTAGTGGCAAGAGTAGCGCTTCAGTAAACAACAATAGTAGCAATGTTAGGATGGCAGACGAGGCAAAGATGCCTACCTTCCAGGGGAACTGGACTGAGGATCCCAAACAATATTGGTTTATATGCGAAGCAGGTCCAGGACGATGCAATACAAATGGGATAGCTAGCAATGACCCTTAGAGGTCGGGCATTAGACTGGTACATGAAATTTTTAAAGGTTCCAGTGGGAACAACAGCTAAAACATTGGTGCAGGTCAGAATGACGATGATTGACGAATTTAAAAAACCAAAATCTAAGTCGCAATATGTCACTGAGCTTAAGGAGATTAACTAATTCTCGAATGAGTCGGTGTGGGAATTCGATCAGCGATACAAGACGTTGATAGCGAAAGTGAGCTTTCCAATAAATGAGCTGCAACATAAAGAATGGTTCATCGTAGGACTAGTATCACATATCCGAGGGTCGCTGATGCAACAAAAATCGCAACACAGGAAGACGCATTAGAGATCGTGATGAAGCTAGAGGATTCACCAATCGGCAAAGCAGGAATGGGAATGAACAGAGTTCAGGCACAATTGGCCAATTTAACATTGTAACTGGAGGATATCAAGAAGGGCAAGGAAACCCGCAGAGATGTATGGTGCACCAGATGCAGAACTGAGGGGCACCATAAGGACAATTGCCTAGAATTCTGTGAGTATTTGCAGTTGGGGGCACCGAACCCCCTTCGTCAAGGAGGCATGCCATGGTGTACTGTCTGTCAGACCAGAGGGCATCGACTAAAGGAATGTGTATATCTGCAAAAGATGGTATCAAAGCTAACGAACTTATACTGCAAGTTTTTTCGATCAGTTAGCCATAATGAGAAGGACTGCAGGGCCTACGATCTACTGCAAGATCGAACAACTGACACATATTTTATGAAGGGAGAAGAGCCGCCGATGGTGCAGCAGCAATCGCAGTATAGTCAGCCGCATTTGAACCAACTGCAGCAATATGACCAGGGGAAATACGGGAAGCCACCGTATGGGCACCCATAGTATCCACCACTGTCGTATGGCCAGCTGCAGTACGGGCAACAACAGTATCAGCAACCACAGTATCAACAATACGGACCTCCATGTGGAGGTTTCAGGGGAGGATTCCGCGGAGGCCAAGGTGCCGGTATGGGATGTGGAGGAGCTACTGGACGAGGAAGAGGTCCAATCATCTGTTACAATTGCAGAAAGTAGGGGCACTACCAAAGAGATTACCCCAATCCAGCGCCGCAGTGTACATATTGTAGTGCTACAGATCATAGTATATAAGACTGCCCTCAACTTATTGCATAATTGCAAATGAAGCTTCCACCTCAGAACCAAAACCAAAATAATTTGAATGCGCCACCTGTCGTGCAGATGATTTCAACAGAAGCTAGGAGTAACCATGCGACGGTTGGAATAGTGAACAGAGGAGGAGTGGTGACAGATGGCGATAGGTCACACACCAATGTTAGACCAACACAAACTCAACGGAAGAAGGTCACCTTTGATGTTGAAGTCGAAAGGGATTCCTTCTTAAAAGTGCAGGAGGCAATGGGGAATAGGATGCAGCTACCTCTTGAGGAAGAAATATATGATATGCCACTGACATTCGACCCGACGAAATCGCGAAAGAAGGAAAACACCTTAAAAGCCTTCTTGGGGAGTTTCCTAGATTTGGAAAAAAACCCAAACATATTGGAGGAGATAGTTGGTCTACTGCAACGACGGAGAGGTGCACGACTGGAACAGAGAGTTAATCGCATACATAAAAGGAAGACAAGCAGGGAGATGTGGATGTCGGCATAGATCGACGAATTTGATGTCGACTCCATCATTCTGGATTTGGGTTTGGATGTGAATATCCTGACTAAACATGCATGGGAAACAATGGGAAAGCCGCGAATGACCTGGTCACCAGTACAACTACGATTGGCGAACTAGAGCAAGGTCACCCCGCTCGGTCGAGTATGTCAACTCCCGGTTGAAATTGAAGGGCTTAGAACGTATGCAGATTTTGATGTCATTGAGATTGTGGATAACACCAATCCCTATCCGGTATTGCTGGGATAGACTGGGATATGTAGAATCAAGCAATTATCAACTTTAAGAAAAGGATAATGTCATTCGAGAATCAGGAAATGAGGGTCATCGCACCACTGGACCCTGCGGAAGGGCTGTGCTATACGGAGACAGCCAGAGACGAGCTTACGGAAGGATGGGACAACTTGTACAACATTTATGAAGATTATGTCAATCCCACTATGGATGGAGAATTAGGATGGCATAGCGCTAGTTCAGCATCCTCAGAATCAGACGAGGCCCTGGAGAATTGGCAGAACCAGTTGCATGAAGTGTCCTTTCGAAGATGCGCATGGATAACATAGTCCCTGCAAAGGGTATCCATGGAGGAGTATGTGTTACCTACTTATGAGGGATTTCCCAACTTGGGCACGTTTCTCACAGAATTGGAGGAAAAACTAACAGAACCATAATGTCTACTGGCCCTAGAGGAAGCCCTGAAGGCTACTCTTGCGCGATGGTGGGCAGCGTATAAATCAAACATCACATCTTGGCCACTATGTCGATGCCTCATGGAGGTTCGGTTTGGAAAAGCTACGGAGGACGACCATATGCGATACGATGGACAAGGAGACCCAAGGCGCACATGAATGCTTGTCAACATTAATGGGGATCGAGAGTACGACAGGAGTGGGTACACGTATTCGTTCACACGTTGGATGAGGTACCACGGAGCTAGTATGTCGCAGTAGAACTGTGACGTGGGAAAACTTCTAGGGAGCAGCTCACCATTGGCTTTATCCAATCATTCTCGTTCTGAGACGAGAATCCCTTAATCCACACTGCGCTGCAGGAAATTCGTGGAAAGATATTTGAAGCGGTACCGACTGGACAACTGATGGCACTCCAATGGACTGCGACACCAGAAATGTTGATGGAGTGTTACAATGTCACTGAAGAGCCCGAAGATGATGATGACCCCAGGTCTGTGTACGTACCAGAATCAGAGGGTAGTCGCAGTGTTGTGGCACCAGATGTACCATCGGACAAATTTCAACAACCATTGAAGATCACGAAGGTGAACATTGGGTTAGAGGAAAACCCCAAGTTCGCAAACATAGGTGACTACTGGGACGAGTTGACCATTGCGAAGATGATTGACTTACTGCATGAGTTTTAGGATTTGTTTCCAACGAAATCCTCAGAGATGAAGGGAATTTCTGGAAAGTTAGGGGAAATGAAGACCCCCCTGAAACCTAATGCGAAGCCGGTTAAGCAACAATCGTATCGATTGAACCCGAGATACAAGGAACGCGTGCAAGTCAAAATCGAAAGAATGCTGGAGGCAGGCATCATAGAACCAGTGGATGAATCAGTCCAATGGTTGTCCAGGACAAGAAAACCGACAAAGTATGAATATGTGTTGACCTAAGGAAACTGAATTATTCCTTCCTACATGATCCGTTCCCAACCCCATTTACAGATGAAGTGCTTGAGGGAGTAGGAGGTCAGGAGATATATTCTTTCACGGACGGATTTTTGAGATATCACTAGATCAAGATTGTGAAAGAAGATCGACACAAGACTACATTCATCACAGAGTGGGGATGCTTTCAGTACAAGCTGATGCCATTTGGATTAAAAAATGCTCCTACAATCTTTTCTAGAATAGTGGTAGCGGCATTCAAAGATTATATTAACAAATTTCTCGCTATCTACATGGATGATTGGACGATATATGGGTTAGTCAAGGATCATGTCGCGAACTTAAGACTCATGCTAGAATGCTGTCGACAGCACCAAATTTCCCTGAACCTCAAGAAGTGTATCTTTTGTGCTCCGTTTGGCATACTGTTAGGACACATTGTCTGCAGAGAAGGAATGTTGGTAGATCCGGCGAATATTTCCATCATTGTCGACCTCCCACCACCAACGACGGCACAACAACTACAAGAGACACTAGGACACACAGGTTACTACAGGAAATTCATTCGAGGATATGAAACCATCACAACATCCATGGAGAAGTTACTAAAGAAGGATGCTAAGTTTGAATGGACTGAGGAATGTCAGAAAAGCCTGGACATATTGAAAGAGAAAATGGTCGCAGCACCAATCCTCACATTTCTGGATTGGACGAAGGAATTTCATGTACACATTGATGTGTCATCAGTCGCACTTGGCGTTATCTTGGCCCAACTAGGAATCGGCGACATCGACCATCCGATAGCATTCGCAAGTAGAAAATGATCTGCTGCAGAAATGAACTATATGACCACCGAGCGGGAAGGGTTCGCGATGGTCTATGCTTTGCAGAAATTCTGACATTACCTCTTAGGGGGCCACTTCAAGATGTTCACAGATCATTCTACACTGAAATACTTGGTGAACAAGCTTGTGTTCGGGGGGAAGATCTGTCGTTGGCTATTGCTGTTTCAGGAGTTTGATTTTGAGATTATCGTAAAGACGGGACAATTGAATGCGAGACCTGATCATCTCTCATTGATAGTATCAGGAGAGGAACCAAGGAGCATCGATGAAGGATTGCCGGAGGCTCAGTTTTTTAGGATTGGCATGGTCGACAAACACTATGAACAAATCATTCAATTTTTGGCGACAGGGGAGGCGTCACTCGAGTTCACTGCCAGCCAAAAGAAGCAGCTAGTTTTCCGATCTATAGATTTCTAGTTAATTGCAGGGGAATTATATAAAATGGGACCAGACAAGATTTTACTATGATATGTCCTTCCGCATGAACAGGAACAAATTCTGTTGGAAGCTCATGACAGAATTGTTGGGGGACATTACGGTGGACGAGCGACTGCTAGAAAGATCCTTCGAGTAGGGCTATGGTGGCCAACTTTGCATGGATATGCTGCGGACTATGCCAAGAGCTGCGATGTATGCTAAAGAACCAGGAAGCCCTCACGTTAAGATGAAATGCCACTAGTACCACAAATAACGCTGTAGGCCTTCGAAAAATGGGCCATTGATTTTGTGGGACCCATCAACCCACCTGGGAACAGAACATGGTCGCGGTACATCATCACTGCGACAGACTACCTAATGCGTTGGGCAAAAGCTGCACCAGTGAGATATTGTTCTGCTGTGACCGCAACACGATTTCTATTTGACAATGTGGTCACTAGGTTTGGTTGCCCAAAGGTATTATTAAGCGGCCAAGGCATGCACTTTGTTAACCAAACAATTGTCGTGATGACCGAAGAATTTCAGATCCAACACAAGAAGAGTACACCTTACCACCCTTAGGAAAATGGGACAAATGAGGCATTCAATAAGATATTGGAGCATGCTCTCACCAAGGTGTGCAATGTGAACCACGACGACTAGGACCTAAAAATCCCAGTGGTCCTTTGGGCATACCGCACCACATGCAAGCGACTGACAGGCCAGACCCCATTTAAGCTTGCTTATGGCCAGGAAGCGGTTATGCCAATGGAATATATAGTACCAAGCTTGCGCATCGCAGCAACGACATGAATGAGCAACGATGGTGCATCGGAGGAACGGTTGACACAACTAATACAGCTTGATGACGATAGATTCATCGCAGGGTTCCATATGAAGGTGGAAAAGGACATCCAGAAGGCATGGCATGACCGCCATGTCAAGATGAATCACTTTTAGAATGGGGATATAGTTCTGTTGTATGATAGTAAGTTTGCGAAACACCTTGGTAAGTTGCAAATGCACTGGTTGGGACCATACGTTATCACTTTTGTCACCAATGGAGGCGCAGTACAACTACAAAGTCTGGATGGAGTACTGTTACCTAAATTAGTCAATGGGAATAGGATGAAGCCCTATCACCATGATTCGACTCAGAGCGGATGAGGACTGAGAAAAAAAGAAAAAAAAGAAAAAAAAAAGAAAAAAAAGAAAAAAAGAAAAAAAGAAAAAAGAAAATATATATATATATATATATATAGTAGGATGCTAGGTGGCAGGATGACGCACCAATAGGAAGAAAATGTGCATGCAAGAGTGATTGTATGGCAGTTCGAGTTGCACCAGCTACAGGTTCGCGACCCTGTCAAGTCAGTAATCATTCCCGATTGTCAACAGATGGGATTTTTTTAGATGATCGGTCTTTTTGGCAGGTATGATCGCAGGACCAGACCCGTTTGGCACATGGAAACACACAGTGGCAGCATGGTCGGTGGCACCACGGGTAATGGTTCACACAGTTTTGCAACGAAGGGTAGTATGGTCACCAATCACGCACGTAGGAAGTCCGGTCTCAACACAGAGGAAACAAATGATGACAGAATCGGCACATCAGGTGAATGGATTTGCGAATGATTTTTGAAGTAGGCATCCTGAAAGACGAAAGGCATAAATACAAACACCAGAGGCTAAGCAGAGCTAAGTGAAATTTACCAGACGAGAGAAATACATACTGTGAGTAGGTCAGGTAATTGGATAAGATAGGAATTCCAAGGAGGCTGTGGAAATGATCCATTTCATTTTGTGCGGTAGCACACTAGGTGCGCTGTGGGACCGAATGATGAGTGTGCATGATCACCTTCAGCAGGAAGAGGTGTGGGCACTTGGGTGTCACAGAGGTGAAGTTTCATCCGAGATGTCTAGGTATGTGGTAGTAGTTCGAAGCTTCATGGTAGTAGTTCGAAGCTTCGTGGTCCTGGTGACCACCATAATGACAGGGGTGACAACCCCCTGGCCCCGGTAGGAAGCACTACAAGGTGTGAAACAGATGTGATGGAGCAGTCGACCTGTTTCCCACCTTGGCAACGTCGATGACTTTCTCCCCAGTCTGGAACAAACATGGAGCGAACCAACAGACTCCGAAGAGGTAGATGATGAAGGTTTCCAGAGACTGGAGGATGAGTTCAAGAAGTACATGACAACAAACAAGAGATCGATGAATGAAGATGAGAAGTACACAACAATGAGCTCCAGACGACAAGAACAAATTCGGAAACAGAACACAGTGAAGCATGGGTACAAACTAGCAGTGTCCAGCTAAGGTGGCTCGGGACGAGCCACAAGTTTGTGTTGGGGGCTTGTTGGCACAGTATAGATCCGCGGGAAGTGCGGAAGCTGAAAGGTGCAAAAGGGTCATTCCGCGGAAGAAGGACCCTTCGCGGCATTCGCGGAAGCATAAGAATTATTAGATTGGTTGAGTCGGTCATGTGAACCATTTTGTAATAAGATAAAAGCATATAAATAGAGTAGGATTGTAAGCCTAAGGGAAGCTAAGTTTTGGATGATCATCCTATCTTTTTGGTTCAGTTTGTATCTCCGATATGATGTCTTGACAGTTTCTACGAGGTTTATTCCGCAGGTTTGGTGAATGAATGGAGATGTTCGGTTATGGTGTAATCTCTGTCTTTAATCTTATGCAATGATGAATGAGAACTATGTTATGTGAATGTTTACATTGGCTGATGTGAATATGTTGTAGAAATGATTGAATGTGTTGTTCCGAATGTTTACTAAAATCTGTGAATGATAAGTTAATAGTATGTTGTGAATTTTATAATATCTGGTTAGTGAGAAGGTAATATGTGCATATCCTCTACACAACTGCGGAAACTTGGTTCCATCAACCCCCTTATCCATCTCGGGTGAGACTGCACTTGCTCCGCAAGTGTTGCTGGGAAGGGTTACACCTTTCCGAGAGTGTGTATAAGGGAGTTTAGGTTGATAGTTTGTTGGCGACAGTACGAAGTGAACCCCTGTCGAAAGACACTGCGTCAACATGGAGCATAAGGATGAAGCAGTGAATAGAATAGAATACCTGTAGGATAGCCCAACCCTTAGGAAACTCAACCTCCCAAGTAGATCTGCCACCCTACCAACTAGGATAGTCTCACCGACCACCCATCTCCAAGAATTGATTCTTGGATCCCTGATCCCAAAACCTGAGTACAGTACAATCCAACTAGTGTGAATATTTCTCCCCTTCAAAAATTTAGCCTCCTCTGCTAAATTTTCCTCGATGCCAAAATATCCCCCCTTCAGAAATTCCATCCCCTCCTTATCTCCTTTCCTACCGACTCTTTTCCCCCTCGGTATTTACTACCCTTATCTTTCCATTTAATTCCCAACTCCCTGGTCAAAATTATTTATTACTCCACCAGTCTCATATTCAATTGGGAGACATAAAGTAGATTCTTTTCATTTTACTTTATTAAACAATCATGGACACAGTTCACAATCAAATTAAAAAAATCCTTAAATAATGACCATCATAATTATCTATGTCAATCCTAACATAATTACATTTCAACAATATAATTTATCACACTTGTATTATACAATTATTATTAATTAATCATCATAATATTCATTAATTAATCATTATAATTATCCATCATAATTCAATATTAATCATTATAATATTATTATTATTATTGGTAATTCAACATCCAAATATTCGTTATAATCATAATTTGATTGAATAATTAATAATTAATTAATTAATTAATATTCATTAATTAATTAATAGTACCACTAAACATTTACCTAATGATTATCACACCCTTGTAATACTAATTACCCTTCAGTTATAATTAAAAACTAATTACAATTTATTAATCAAGTCAATAATAATCTAATTAATAATATTTACACCATTATCATTTGTAAACCAAGCAATTGAACTAATTAATATCATTAACACTTATTTGACATCTAGTAACCAAGTACTTCATTCAACCATTAAGTTAATAACAATATTTTAACAATATTATCATCATTAACATTTATCGACCTTCATTGACCATAATTCATAACTAACCATGATCACAATTAATTAACCATTAATTAATAACTTTACGTAATTATATCAGTGCATAACTAAATATGTAATAATTAATCCCCGACTAATTCTTATGTATTTATTCACAATCACAATGCATTCAAGCTCAACTGTAATAGTATAGTAGATAACTAATACAAACATATATAGACAAGTTAGGTAAGCATAGCTATGGCTTACATACCTCGTGTAGGTACACTAATAGTACTAAAACAGACATACCACATAATTACATAAATTACTATATGTCGACGCATACTGAGATACGAATTGCAATGACTATCTCAATTCATAATAATACATGAAACAAACACAACATACTGAATTACGACACAAGAATCAAGCAAAGGTTTTTAGTACACACACATTAAATTATGTGTCCCTTTCAACTTCCATGACATACCTATCTACCTACTTCCTTATACCTAATTCACAACTAAATGCTACATCCTATCTATCCTCTGTTGGACTACCCTAGAGCGTCCACTACATGGCATAACTCCAGTTAGAACTCATAAGCGGAAGTGTCGACTACATCAACCAAGATTCCCCAAAAACCACCCACTAGTCATGATCACACACATTAGGGAGTGCGTCGTAGCACAACCCTCCCATGACTCAGGGTTTCAGAGGATAAATGGTGGGTAATGCCTCCACCCCTCCTATGGAACAAGGGACTATGGCTACATCGACATAGTTATTGCGTTTCAATTGTTGTACTCAGGTTTTGTCATCGAATAACCAATTTGGGAGGTTGAGTTTCCCGAAACCCCACACCTACCCATACATTATGATAATAATACAATACTCATGCTAAACAATAATGCATCACTTGCATACCATTTATCTTTCGAAATTCATGTCTCGTAGGTACTCCCACCTTGTAGGATCCAGCTACCACTTAACTCTTTTAACCTGTAGGTTAGTCTCCAAACACAAGATCAAGAATATCGTGAATCATTGACATTCATATACATTTCATTACTAATGAACAATAGTGCAAATCAT
The DNA here is from genome assembly GCA_027924585.1 of Larix kaempferi. Lineage (NCBI taxonomy): Eukaryota > Viridiplantae > Streptophyta > Pinopsida > Pinales > Pinaceae > Larix > Larix kaempferi. Next base: position 11,968,985 of record BSBM01000493.1, on the reverse strand, counting down.
TTCTATGTACCGTGCACTTGGTATCATATCCATCCATTCAACATATAAATTTTAACTCGGTATCCACATACCCATCATTTAGTAAATTTGCATGCTAGAGACATAATCAACACATGAGTATAATTCATAACATTAAAATCACACACACACACATATATAAACTCCGCAAAATAATAAAACCATATGTCCACATTGTCATCAAATTGACGAAGTCTCACAATAATAACTAAATACAACATATAATGATAGTTTAGGTAATAAAGTCAAAACGGGGCATTGCAATATGTCTACAATGGGATTTTATTTTCAACTTCAAAGTCCTATGCTGAATATTACAATATTCTTGACATAAGTAATTATCAGATAGAGCTTGAGAGAAAATAAGAAACCCTTGATTATGAGAATGAAGAAAATGCAGAAGTTGACTAGGAAGGTGAACGAATTAGTGCTCTAGATGAATTAAGGAAAGCAATACAAGAAAATCGGTCTCTGAAGGTTATCCTGCAAAAATATCAAGAGTGTTTGTACCTACAGAAGGATTAGTTACTCAAATCTAAAAGAACAATCAATTCCAAAAGAACTGAAGAAGCACTTACAAACAAAGCACTTGAAGAGGCAGAAAATGAGAACATGGAACGTAAGAAACAACTAGCCTGCACATAGAATGCAATTGAGAAGCTTGAAGAAAATAATTTCTTGTTGGAAGAATTACTGGAAGAAACAAAACAGGAAAATGAGGTGTTGACAAAACAGTTACTACAAGATATTTCCCACTTAAAAGAAGAACTAGCTGAATCAAGAACAAAAGAACAACCTCTAAAGAATACATGAACCTTTCTTTTGAAATGAATGGGTTTAAGAAAAAAATTCCAAACCGTGAAAAGCCAAAGGATGACAAATATTTTTCTAACATGAAAAATGAATCTAAGTTTAAGAACAACTCATTAATTTTGGATGAGATATTGAATATCCAAAGGTCACCAAAAGACAAGTCTGGTCTTGGCTACAATAGGACAGAAAACGTCTGCAACAACAACCATTTTCTAGTTGCAAATCAACAAGTTGGGTTATCTAAGAAAAATCAACTCAGGTATGATAATGATTACAATGTTCCTTGTTATAAGAGAGGGTTTAATTCACAAATATGCTTAAGATGCTAGTATTATGGTCACATTGTGAAGTATGTTATACTATAAGATGTTATGCTTGTGATGAATTTGGGCATAAAGCTCAAAATTTCCAAAGATCAACAGAACAATCAAACGGGAACAATGCACATATTGCAAGAAGTAAGAACAGGTTTGTAGAATATCAACAAAAACCCACGCGCACACAAAAATGGGTAAAGAAATGTTCATAGACTTGTGCAATTGATGACACCAATGAAAATACTCTTATGGCAGCAGAGAATTGCTGCTTATTCCGATGACTCTCAAAATGTGCAGATAAAACCCTTGAATTCAAAAGGCTATGTGAATTCAAGGAAACCATAACAGTGTAGCCAAAATTCACATAATCATGTTCAAGTAATAATGATATATGAAAATGCTACAAAAATAGTGTACATATATTATTAGTCTCAAATGGAAGACATTGTTTTCAACATCAATATAACAATCACAATAAGAGTTCCAGTTCAAATAAATTTAACCATGAGTCAGGTACAAGAAGTTTTGCTGATGTATTGAAGAGTTTTGTCAAAGGAGTTGCAGTGCCATACATAAATTCAAGGACATACAAAAGGGGGATGAAATCGAAGTACATTTGATTTTATATTCATGTCGCAAAAAAGAAAAACTCATGAGAATGTTGCGCAAACTGATATGTATATAAAAAATATGCCCTTACATCTTGGGAAGGTATGGCAGTTGCAAAATCAAAATTAGAGCTGAAGCTCGAGGTCTGGGTCCACGACATGGTTTGATGGGTGTAGAAATAAATGAAGCTCAAGGTCTGGTGAAGGCCGCTCGACGAACTCAAGATCTTGCAAGAATTGGCAGAATTGTATGGTCGAAGAAGTCTGTTCCACATCAAATTGCTCCACCTGAACTGGATTCAACAACTCGAGAATTTGCTTATGTTTCCTCTCCAAGCATTTAATTCATCTCTTTAGAACCAATATCTCCTTTGAGTTGCCTTGATTAATGTTAGACCGTGTATACCACTTCATGACATCTGATTCCTTCATTTGGGACTACCAAAATTATCATCTCTATCTTCATTTTGCAAAATCAGCTTGCTGTGACCTAACCATTAAATGGATACTACTGAATCTCTGAAACTAGCTAGACATTGCGGATGAAATCACAACACTCAATATTGGTAATTTAAGCTCGACAAGGGAATTTTCAATGAATCAAGATGAATGAAAAATTCACACACAGATCATAAATAAGGTAGGTCGTAATTCGATTCAATCATGATTGAATTCCATCAATGATTCGAACAGATGTTGAAGGAATGTAGCCTTAGTGAGACGGCGGCCTCGATTAAATGCAAAAAGTACACATGAAAGATGACAAATGACATGAACGTCAATTCAATTCAAAGCTCACTGCGTGCGAATTTTGTAAGTCGAATTTCACTACACCCCAAACAAATGTAGCACATGACGTGTGAAGCATGTGTGCTTAAAAGAAATAACAAATGGGATGACATGGTAAATGTCAACTCAGATATTGCATGCGAACTGAATTGCATTAATCAGAGTGGCACATGATTTAAAAAGACTACAATAATTGGATAAACAAGTGTTGCAACAAGAAATGTGTAGGATATAGATACCCTATGGATCAAGGGGGAGTCCACACTAATTAAAAAAAATAATACCGCTCACAACAGACGATCAAGGTAAAGAAGAATTTGCAATTGCATAGGTAAAGCATACCTTTAGTAACTATGATTGTGACAACTACAGATACAATGAACTCATCATAACACAATAGAAGCAACAAAAAGGAAAAGGAATGAAATCATAAAGATAGGGGGATCATCCCTTTTCCATTGATGTCAAAGGGGGAGAGATACTATGAAGCATGTATCGATGACAGAGAACTGCGAAGGAAGCACGATAAAGATAACATATATTAATGATGAAAGGTTGGGCGATAGAGCAAAGGATCAAAGTGGCATGAATACATGGGGGGCATTATATTTTGTGCAAGCAGGATAAAAGAATTCATGTTGAGAAGGAGCACAACTTCATAAGGTGTTGACATCAATGCCAAAAGGGGAGATTGTTGAACTTTGGTGTTGTCATTGATGTCAAAGGAGTTGTTGAATGATGGCAAAGAGGTTATTGGACTTGGTGTCTATATGCTAGGTTGAAGAAGTACATAAAACTATGTGTGCAAGTCCTTAATCCCACCTAGTCATGGTACTCCAGTGCGCAATTCCCAATAAGCCAATGAACTAGTGTTCACAAGACCCATAAAGGCACGGTACCTCATTTGCGCGAGTTAATACAAGTGGTAGATGCTTGGGTAAGCTTGACCATAAAGAAAGGAACAAGGGGTGTTACCGTTTAGAGAAGCCCCAACTTGTGGACACATTGTTTGATCAAGTTGAGTATAAATAAGAGTGAAGTTGATAAATGATAAGTAAGCTCAGAAGAACAAATGGAGTAGTATTCTAAATTGGCAAGATTTGGTTAGATGAAATGTTCAAGGGAATCAGAGGAAATATGATTTGAAGAAGTGTGTGAGGTAACAAGAAATGCATAGACAGAAGGAGCAGTCGTGTAGACAGAAGGATCATTTGTGAGAAAGGCACAAGAAGCATGTGGATGTATATGTGCACATAATTTGTATGGTAGAACGAAACTATAACAGAATATAGTGTAAGAGAAACAATGATTAGAGTTGAACTAGCAGAAGCGCGTGCGGTTGAAAGAAACGCATAGAACATATTATAGTAAGAATAGTGCGCGCAGATCTGAAGTCATCATACATCAACATCACTATATCTCAGGGAGGTTGGACACAACAAGGAAAGGAGATTGGTGTCTCAACTTCGGTTGGTTCCTGAACACTGCGAGTTGGTTCTTGAGAAGAGGATTAGTGTCCTCATAGGTTGGAGCTTGATTCAACAAGTTGGTGCTTGCGCAGAGGATTGGTGTCCTCACAGGTTGAAGCCTCCAGTATGCAAGCTGGTGCTTGCCAATGGGATTGGTGTCCCAATCAGAGGGTGTCTGAGTGATTTGGTGCTCACGTCAATGGAGATCAGTGTCTCCCATATTTCTCTGTAATTTCATTACACACACACAAAAAAAAAAATCTTCAAATATTTGTGGAAAGTTTGTTTTTATTGTTGAGCTTTTAAAAAGAAATTGGCAAATGTTTTAAAAAGTGAATTATTTGTAAATCCATGCATGATACTGATTCACCCCCCCTCTCAGTATCATTAAGAATTCCAACACTATTAGTATAAAAATCATGCATTTAAGTGGTGCTAGTCATTGTATGTATAGCAATCACTGGTATTATCATATTTTTAAAATGTTTAAATGAAGATATCAAAGTAATTTAAGGTATCTTTTCCTACTAATTTTATTAATAAAAATTGGGGAAATAGTCTAAAATGTGGTTGTTCAATCTCGTGTCTAATTTCATGAGTATTAGCCTTTGTAATCTTAATCACCTTAGAATGGGATCATTGATGGACAAATAGTAGTGGGAAGACTGCGAGTTTGGTGTAATCATGTCACCCTCATCCCTCGTACATCCCATACATTTTCTTTTGAGTTAGTGTAGGGGGGGATTTATGGAGGATGAGACAATTTTCATTGGTGGCGATGGTATATTGCGCGGTTTCATGGTGGTGAATTTTGGTAAATTGCTCTGCACAGGTCAATTCAATCTTAATGGATGCATGAAGAGGGTCAAACTACTTTTGGGAATGTTGTAAAGTGGAGGAGACTTACAGTTCAACTTCCTTTCGAAGCTCATGACTTGTATTATACCTTTCTTTTGTGAGTTTTGGGTTAGTGAGGCCCATCTAGTGCTCTGGAATCTTTTGGTTTATGAGGAATTTTTTTGGTTGAGCCTTGTAGATGGGGTTCTCCTAAGGACATGATAATTTAGTGCACAAAGTTTTGGCATGTAGCGACAAATTGGTGGTGTACAATGCTCATAAGGGGGTATGTGATGTATGTGAGGTTTTTTACCTATAAAAGGTCTTGAGGACACTAGTTTGGCAGTTGGATTCACTAGATGAGTTTATTTCACACTTGAACCAAAGTATTGAAAATCACAGTGACACTTAGCAATCTTGTTTTAAGGGTTTGGAAGAAAACATTCCAGTTCATGGAAGAAGGGTGGAAAAACGAAATTAGATGTGAACATTCATTACAACATGATTCTTGGTTTCTCCAAAAATTGTGGATAGACCCACTATATTCCATTAGGTCAGTGAAGGAAGTATGTATGGAGGATGCGACTTCGCAACAAGAGGTTGAAGGGCTTGAGGAGTATAGTGATTGTAAGGAGATTCACGGTTTTCAGAGTCATGGAGAGGAAGATCTCGAAGTAGCCCATAGTGGGCATAGTCCTATTTAAAGCACTTACATATTTATTATGTTTTGTCGATCACTTTTTTTATATGGTCAACATGTTAGAGTAAAGATTCATCAGCTTCATAGGATTAGGATAAAAAGTAGACAGGTAAGCCAAGGGCTACTTGTTAGTTTTGAAGTAGAAATGATAATTTTTCCAGGATGTACCTTAGACTATTTGGAAACTATGTAAATTTTATGCTAAATGGTTTGGTTGCAACTTTCTATATTAATGAAAATATATATGTTGTTCGACAATTTTGATAATGGTTTCCTACCATGACTATCAAATTGGTGATGGGCCTGTACATTTTCAAAAGAAAGGTAGTAAAACCTTGTAAGTTGAAAGACACAAAACATATATAAATTATAGTTAATATAGATATATGAAGAAAAACCCTTGGAGTAAATGTTTATACAATGTAAGTTTTATATAACCCTTTTTTTTGCAAGCACCTATAACCTCATGGTAGGGCTTTGGGACAAATACTTCGTTTTTTCTTGCATTAGTAGTACATAGCATAATAATGTGATTTAAATGTGTTATGAAAAAGGTTGTAAATAGAAATAATCTTAGACATTCTAAAAAACAAGAGGAATCCTAGGATGCACTAATTCACATGAGTACATAGTCATGGAAAAGATATATGGAGGGAGTTTATAGACATGAGAAGAGTTACAATGTCAAATTGGCAAAGCATCTGTAATGCCTTTATTGGCATTATAAATTTTAATGTAATTGAAATTAGATTTTGTGACTAAACAACAAATAATCAAAGTGTAACCATAACAACATATAAGCAAAATGTAAGCATTTTGCAATAGCATCAAATAACTTAGAATATTTAAAACTTCATTGGTGATTCACACAACATAAATTAACATCATAAATCATGTAGCAATAGCATCATATGATAATTTTACAACAACATATAAACAATTAACAATCACAAGAAAAATACCTCGTTATAAGAATGGTGACGGAGTCCAAACTGAGCAAGCTTTCCTCTTCTTCTTCTCGAGTTGCTTCCATATTTATTTCCCAAAGCGGGACCACGGTTTTACCTCCCAGCCAACTAGGGGCCTAGCTGGCTCCCTAGCCCCAGGAGACCATTGAACGGTCCCATCCAAATGGCCTCCTGGCCCTCCGTGCCCGAGACCCCCAGAGAACAGAACAGTGATGCACCAGTAGGCTATGTATCAAATCTTCCAAGAGTTCTCAAACCCTTCCAACTCTTCAAAAATTCTCATACCCCAAAATACCCCAAATTCTCCATCCTAGAATACTCTCACCAAAAAAATCTTCAAGAGAAAAAGGACCTCCCTCCTCCCACTCTCAAGTCTCATATTTATATCCAAAAATCCTCATCCATCAATAAATTCCCATAAATAATAGTCATCAATCAATAAATTCATTTTCTGCAAATAAATAGAAATTTGATTTAAATAATTAAAATATTAATAAACATGGATGCAAAGTCTCACTTGTCATGCTTCTATATTAATGCAACTATGACAACCAATTTCTAAAAATTTGTGCAAATCCTATCTATCCATTTATTTATATTATCCTTTCATTCATAATTCAAATAAGATATTTTCATATACTATATTATATTATGACATATTTTATATTATATGTATATAATTATATATATTATCTAATAATCCAATCAATTTATATAAATCTAAATCATTTTAAACAAGTCAACAAACTCATACTTTCAACACACAAGTAATGCTTTCATCAATTCGTCAACCAAGTTACTAATAGATAATATAATCATATTAATTTATTCATCGATCGACCAATCATAGTAATGTAATCACGAATTGACGTATGCATGGCCAGTGCACACGTCTTAAGCATGTGTACTAATAATCACATTTAATGCTCCTAATAAATCATTATTACATCCTCACAACAACATATAGAAGAACAATTAAACACTGCATCATTCATCATTCATAATCATTCATACAGAAACAATAAGACAAAATTAGATAAACATAATGGTGGAATCAAACATATAATCATGATGGTTAATAACAATCAAGAACACCATCCAATCCATCATTGGTACCATCCATCACATCAGTAATCCAGCCCCTAAATCACCACTACTTCCATCTCCTGACCTCACTATCCCGTCCTCTGCTGCAATATACTGTGGCGTCGACTGCACGACCTAACCACATATAGAACCCGTAAGCGGAAGTGTCAATTGACCACATCGACCAAGCTTCCCCAGCAGGCATCCGCTAGTCGTCATCACACGTCTAGGGGAGTGCGCTACACAAATCTCCCACGACTCCAAGTTTCAGGGGATAAACGATGGGAAATTCCTCCACCTCCCCTAATAGTACTAGGGTCAACACCCTACATCAACCATACTGTGCCATCACTGTTCTAAGGGGTCCCGTCATTGAAAACCCTCTTTGGGCAAGTCACAATTCCTGTCAAAACTCACACTCACCCACAAGTCATAGAAATATTGGAATTCACAATTAAATAGCATGAAATTTGATATAACGTCATTATACTCATGATGTTCAATACATCTCATGGGCCTTGGCAATATAGGAATCCGCCTATCTCATAGCCAATCAACATGTAGAATAGTTCATCATTAACATGAAACATATATATAGCCATAACCAACTCTTTCAAGTGCCAATCCATATCACTAATACAACATTTACAAATAATCATGTAAGTTATTTTTGCAAACAACTAAATTAGCATTCTACATATGGATATTCTATATTCAATTTTGCATGTTCAAATGAAATAACATATTTATCGGCATTAATAAATTAAAACAATATTTCGAATTATCATACATGCCTCAAGGGAGTCCACATGTCCACATAACAATCATATTGATCAATCTATCTTAGTAAAACAGATAATAAGCAAATGCATTGCTAAGCTAATTCACATTAGAGTTTTTAATTAAAGACTATTAAAATATGGGGCGTTACAACATCCAAAACTTGAGTCTTACTTCTTTCTTTCTTAGATCCATGCATGCATTGTCCTTCATTTTTGCATAGTTCTCAAATGACAAGGACAATGATATTCATAGTCTTGGTAATGATGTGACGTGTGATATTACCTTGAAGGTTAAGTCTTGTTGTTCAACCTTTTCAATGTTGATGGTTACCTTGGATAGGATAGCTTTAATATTTAAATCATTAACAATCTACATGAGCTATATAGATGAAAGTAATAAGCAAATGCACAAGAAGAGAAATCCAAATAAACAAGAGCAAGAGCAAAGCAATTTCAATCAAAATAAACAATGTAGATGTAGTATGATATATAGTTCAAATGCTAATGTAAAATAACAACTACCATGACACACGTTCTTGAATGGTGCAACATAGAAGAAAATAAAATTTCACCCATCTATGGCTGTAAATGAATTGAATGCAAGATAAAGAAGCCATAATATTTACACTATTTAACACTACAAGTAGGTGCATCAAATAGTATGCGTATCAAACATACATATATATGGGTTTTCAAAGTTAGAATTTACATCGTTAACAAAAAAAAATTATAGGCTCGTACTCATAGAGTTTCGAATCGATGATCTTAAGCAAAGAGTCTCTTAACAATACATCCAATCATCGTCTATTCTACACCTCATGTGCTCACATCATTAACATTTATAATTACTTTATTAAGAAATTTAAATAACTATAATATAATAAAAATAATTTAATAAATAATTCCATATAGTTTAGTAGTTGAAATAAATGTTATTATGCAAATGATACACATTTAAATATTAATAGATACTAAGGCATATAACAATTCATGCTTTGAAAAGCATTGAAATAAAATGTTGATGATGTTAAATTTTTTTATTAATTTATGACAAGGAAATATTATCATTTAAAAAATAATAATTATATGACATAGAAATAGAGCATACACAACTTACATATTGGTAATAATCATTATTGTTTGAATATTTTTACTATTTTTTTTTTCATTGGTGAAAAACAAATCATAATTTATATTTATAAATAAGAATGAAAATGACATTCTTCATATGCATACATTATATTATTATATAGTTATGCACTTAAAACATTTAAAGGTAGCTAATCAAATGGATCCTTAAAATAATAAAGAGAATATTTTTTAATGAGTTAAAATTTAAAGAAATTCTCAAACTTGTCTTTGTTTCCTTTTTTTTTTCACCTTTGTTCATCCCATTGGTGATGGATCTACAACTACCATATATAAGTTAGTTTCCAAAGACTCATTATTCACCAAAAAAACTGCTCCTTATTCGAATCAAAACTCTTGTATTCATGTGTTATTTTCATTCTTCTTGATAAAATATCAATAGTTACCATAACCCCTGAAGGAAATAAATATGAAGGTTCTACAAGGTTTGGTGTTTGTTTTATATCATCATTCTTTATTTTGGATTTTTCTTGATTGAGTTTCTCAACCTTAGTAGTGGTAAAATATGTCAAACTCTCCTCTTCTTCATCCCATGGAGAAGGAGGATTATATAGATGCAAACTTTTAGAGTTGAAGAATTGCCCCTTTTTGTTTATAGGCTGGCTTCTTAGTAGTGGATAGGTTTCTTGAAGGTTCCATGTTTGATTACAATGCCAACACCTAAATGTCATATTTTAATAATCCAAACTTTGTATGAATTTGTAATTTCCATGTTTCAACAACATTTTGTCTGGAATACCTTTACTAAGGTTGATTTCCACATAAATACGGGCATACGCAAACAAACCTTGTTGGGTCCTCTCATCATCATCCTTTAAATAAATGCCCAAAGTATTGCAAAAAAAGGTCCAAAAAGGAAGAAGGATATTTGGAATCCAGACCTAGACTGACATTTTGGATACCACCATAGTAGTGGGATCAAACTATGGAAGCCATGGAGTAATAAAGAGCCCCGTTCTTCCCCAAAACCAAGGTCCCTCATCAAATATTTTCTTGTAATCATCTTGAGAATAAAACCATACTTCAAAGAAACATTTGGAGCATGAAAGGATCTCACAATTTTTTATTAGAATATATCCACCAACGCAGATCTTCCAATCATGGCCAAAATTCATTAAATCTACATATTATGGCCTCAGGCCTAGGTGATAAGAAAAACTCATTTACTTTTGAATACTTGACCTCCAAAGATGGCACCTCATATAGTTTCTCAACAATATACATATTTAGTGAAATTGAAAGTTGAAGTGATGCAGGCGATGTCTTGGATCAAGCTACATCCTTATAGGAAATTGAGATGGAAGAAGTAGGTAACCTAGACACTATCCCCACATAACGACAAAACCATATATAAAGACTCTTTATAAATGTTGCAATTAGAGAGAATGAGTAGATTTTCGAGCTACTTACCCACATAGACTAATCATTGTATATTCACAAGGATCCTTAGATTGTTCTGGAGTTTTTGATTGAGGAGAACGATGTGATGTAAAGCTTTTCCAAACAAAGAAATTGATTTCCCCTTAGTATTATTCACAAAATTTTGATAATACTACCCACAACAATTAGCTTGATTAGAGAAAAGGGATTAGCCTACGAGGCTTCCATATTTCCTTCAAATTTTGATTTACACTCAACAAAGACCAATCTACTCTCAAAAATAATAAATTGGTGCTCATCAAATTTTGCTATCAAACCGTTATACTTACTTTTTAATATATATTTTACCTTTTAATGAAATATTTTTTTATTAAAATAAGCAGGGGTAATTTTAAGGACCCATACTTATTTAAAAGTGTATAAACCTTGGCAAATCTTACAAATTCTTAAAATGTCAACTATAAAATATTTGGCGATATTTTTCTAAAATTATTTCAATTTCTAAGGATTTTATATAGTTTATATAATAATTCAGCGATTTTTAGAGTGAAAAAAGTTTACCCCATCAAAATTGGGCGAAATGGGGCTTCAAAAAATGAAAATTGACGATTTTTTTATAGAAAAACACATGGAAAAATAGCCTATGAGCTAAATTTCGCCCCTAAAATTATCCTTGAAAATAAGTCGTTATATTTTATTATGTGAAAATTTAAAACAAACAAACATATGTACTAATTATTGGTATAAGTAATTAAAAAAAATATAAATAAATATGATTGAAAGCACAAAATGAAGAATAAGATAAAATAATTATTAACTTAGTATAAGTGATTTAAAATATGATAATGAAATCATTGAAAGCACAAAATGAAAAATAACATAAAATAATTATTAACCCGTGGAATGAAATTCATTAACAAACAAGCAACTTCATTATTGTAGAAGTAACGACAATTGAAATGTTGCTAAATATAACATGGAATGGCTTTGAGTAAATCCTCGTGGCTTTAGGTTTAATGTCAACACTTAAAAATTATAGCAAAAGAATGATAACAATGATGAACCATATGATCAAATGTTTACTATACGCTTTAAATTGACAGCTAGGCAACTCCTTGTTTGGCATATTCATGCGGTTTACACTCAATACTTTCCTCGTTTGGCTTTTTGCTGAGTTGTAGCAATGTTTCGCTGTTTCCTCTCTTCATGGATGTAACACTCAATACTTTATCAATATAAGTATGTTTTTCGTATGAAAAAATATATTCATGCGGTTTACGTTTTTATGGTGGTTAACTATGTATGAAATTTTAATTTTTTTCAGTGTAAAGAATTTAGATAGTTAAAATTAGCAATTACATTTACGGTGTAAAAAGTGTATTGTAATAAGAGGGCGAGGTGGAAGTGGAAAAGGGTAATAGTGAAATTTGGGGAAGTGTAGAAAAATGTTAAATGTGGAAAATATATAAAATATGTAAGTAATTAGTGTATGAGATGATGTAAATGCATTTTTTGCTAGGTAAATGTTAATTTTGGAGGGTCATATGAATTCGTTATGTTGGAGGGAAAGAGAGCTCTTCAATGACACAAAATAGTTGTGAACAACGAATTCATGAATTTGATCTCTATACAAAATACAATGATGGGTTGTTACAGAGTTTATGAGTAGTGTACTTGCTCTTAAATATTTGATGCTCATATTTTGATTGGTATTTACAATTAGAGGTTGCATTGTTGGAAGGTTGTGCGACTTCATACAAGGTACATGCAAATATTGAAGAGAACCTATGAGTAACAAACACCCCTTTTGATCTATAACAGCCAAATTCCTCCATTAACACAAAGCTTACGACTTCATTTGTTAATAGCCTTTATCCTTTCAATGGAATAATTCAAACAATTGTGCTTAAGATCCAAGTAATAAAAGTCCAAAAGTGATGAAAAGCATTTCACAATCTTCCATTAGTGTATTTTCCACAATTAATAGATGCCACTATTTGGAATAACTTGTGATGCACACACCCAATAATCCTTCCATTAACATATTTTCCACAATTAACAGATGAGACTATTTGGCATAACTTGTGATGCAAACACCCAATAATCCTTCCTCTAAATCCCTAAATGCATAACTTTCACTCATGGCTTTTATGCACTCTTTTATTAATATATTTGTTGTCATGAATTCCTCAACATATCCACAAATCAAATCCAATTGTAGATTGATATGGAATGTGAGCCTAGAATAAATCGACACAATATAGTTTACTATACATGACTGTCATCAACATATGTTAAATTTCTTAATAGTTTATTTAATTCTCCATAATAATTATTGCTATTTAAAAAATATGAAAAAAAATGATAACAACTCACCAACCATGGGACTAAAATCCATGCAAAATTGAGCTTAACAGGCTATGTGATATATATAACATGAATTTAAAATCAAATATATTTATATATATACTTCAAATCCATAACATGCTCAACTACTTAGTGGTTGCGGTTTATTTAATTTTGAGAACTTCACGTTGTAGCCATACAGACTTGGATTCAATCCCAGCAACCACATTCGTTGTATTGCGTTCAATTGAATTTTGATATCTTAGTACAAGTTATTGGAGTAGTAATGTCATGTGCATAAATATATTTTTTGTTTAATCTCAGGTAACATTTCTTTGATCATGAGAAACTCCAACCATAATTTATTAAGACATCTTAAGCTCCCACAACCAAGATTTATTGAGAGATCCTACCATATATAAACTCACTTTCATTTTAAAGTCACTTTGGAAACCTCTTCTTGGTACAACACTCTCCCATATTGACCTACATTGAGATGCAATGCTTCCAACAACTATAGTTGGTCCTTGTGAAGGTGACACCTTTGACCTAATTAAATCAAATGTGAACTTCTCAAAAACCACCAGAGAATCCAAAACTTATCCTATATGTTAAAATCAAAATTAGCATTTGGAGTTCCCTATCCCAGAGAGGCATCATCTACTTATATAAGGCTCTAGCTCTAATTAGTATATTTGTTTCTCAATGATACAACGAATAAAAACATTCTAATTGAATCCAAATAATTTAGTATTGGTTGCAAACTTGTTAAAATAATTAATATATATACTCCAGTTGGGGGGACAAGATCCATAAACACTATTTCCTTCAAGCAAATGGGATACCATGTTTTCTCACTTTTCCTTCAAGCAAATGGGATACAATGTTTTCTCACTTTTCCTTCAAGAAAATGGGCTACCATGTTTTCTCTACTTTATATGGTTTGTAATTGAACAATTTCCTTGGTGAAAACATATTGTAATACATCTTATGTGGAATTGATGCACTAAGGAAAACAATATGCAAAATGGATATTGGAATACATCTTTCCTTGGTTAAAACATGTTTGAACATATTGAAATACATCTTATGTGGAATTGATGCACTAAGGAAAACAATATCCAAAATGGACAACTTTCACTAAATCCTCTTCCAAATTTGTGATGATTGTGTTCAAGAAAATGGTCTTCAACTATCCCATAACATTGAATAATACATATATGTCCAACATGATAAAAGATTCAACAACGTTTCCATCCACTTCTATCACATCCATGCTAGTTTCTGCCAGTTCTGCAATGCTTGCTTTATTAAATAAGTTATGGACAAATAAAAATGATCTGAATCCCTAAAAAATGAACTATTGAAACAAGTGAAGGAAGAATCATTGGCCTATGTTTCATCATTGATCGATGATAGAGTTCCACCATCATGATCCTATAATCCTATTTATGTCATCCATTAAAATCAATCCCTTTTACACTTATGTTGATGCTCATGGTGTTCTTGAATGGAAAAATGCTATGGCTACTGAAATTGTTTTCTTAAAGGAGAATTAGACTTGGGAACTTGTTCCTCGATCCCAAGGAAAGAGTGTTGTGAAGTGTTGATGGGTCTATAAGACCAAGTTTACTTCTAATGGTTATGTTGAATGCTAGAAGGCTCATTTGGTTTCCAAGGGATTCTCTTAGCAAGAAGGCATTGACTACGCTAAAACCTTTACCCTTGTTTAAAAAATGAACTCTATTTGATTGATTCTTTCCCTCATTGCTTGATTTGGATGGGAAGTTCATCAAATGAATGTTAAAAGAAATTTTCTTCATGGATATTTTTCTAAAGAAATCTATATGGAACAACCTTGTGGTTTTGTGATAAATTCTACTCTTGTTTGTCGACTCAAGAAGTTGTTGTATAGTTTGAAACAAGCATCTCATGCTTGGTATGAGAAGATTGGTCGTTTCTTTATCAATCTTGGCTTCAAATGTTGTGAATCTGATCACAATGTTTATGGATTACATGTTCATGGTGATACTTTGATTGTGGCATTGTATGTTGATGATTTAGTCATAACTGGAAATAATGCCAATTTGATTTTGGGTTTGAAGAAACAACTTGCAGATACCTTTGAAATGACTGATCTTGGTCTGTTACATTTATTTTTGGGCATTCAAAATTTGCAAATGGATGATGATATATTTCTTTCTCTACCAAAATATGCTTTGGATCTTTTAAATGATTCAAGATGGATGACTGTCAGTCTTGTTCTACACCTTATCAATCGGGCATGAAGTTGTCGAAAGACTGTGACTCTCTGTGATTTAACACCACTCTTTATCGACAGCTGGTCGGTAGCCTGATTTACTTAACTCATAGTCGACCAGATCTCTCTTTTTTATTAGTGAGGTCTCTCAATTCATACAGGATCCTCGAGAAAGGCACTAGAAAGCTGCAAAGATAATTATTCGCTATATTAAGGGAACTTATCAGTATGGTATTAAGTATTGTCGTAGTATAGAACTGCTGGTTGGGTTTATTGATTTCGACTAGGGAGGTGACATTGACAATCGAAAGTACACTTTTGTCTATGTTTTGCTTGAGTTCTGGACCATTGGTCTGGTCATGTAAAAAACATAAGGCAGTCTCTCTTTCGAATACAAAATTAGAATATTGTGGTGCTGTTAATGTAGGAACAAAGGCAGTTTGGATCCATCAGCTTTTAGAAGAGCTTGGATTTCCTGTTCAGTCCTCGACTGTTATCCATTGTGACAATTAGAGTACAATACATGTTGCTGATAATCCTGTTGCACACAACAAAATGAAGCATGTTGAAATTCATGTTCACTATTTGAGACAATTGGTGCAGGACAATTTTGTCTCAGTTGTTTATTGCAGGACATATGATTAAATCACCAATATATTTACGAAGCCTCTACCAAAATCTAAGTTTGTAAGACTTCAAGCTATGCTTGGGAATCAGGCATTTTCTACTATGGGGGGATGTTCAGAGAATGTAATTTCATCTCCTAAATATCCAGAGAATTGTGCTGATGGGGGTGTGTGCGAACCTAAGGTTATGAAGGTTCGTCACACCACTAGATCTTCTCGAGATATCTAGTCGAAATACATCAGTCGACTAGTAACGCAGTCGATGAGAGGATTGACTAAACGGTTGACTGAATGGCTGACGAGGTCATGGTCAGATCGAATAGAACAACCAGCTAAACTACGGGACATTGCAAATTTTGTGGAAACAGTTAGAACCAATGAACCCTATTTGTAGACCAGATCCTCCTCACTTCGAAAATTTTTGTTAGATCTGGATACTATAAAAGAAAGATCGTATGGATTGTATTGATATCCATGAAATATGCTTGATATGTTTGATAATGCATTGTGATGTTTTGATCAAAATGCATTATGCTTATGTTCTATAATACTGTCTTTAGACACCACCTCTTTTCTCAGAATAAAGTTTCGTTCTGCTATTTTCTTTTATGTTCTATGGTTCATATGAAGAGGTTCCCAACATTTTATCGAAAGAGAAAATAAAACTTTTGTAATTCAATTACATAAAAAGGATTTTATCATAACATCCTTCAAATATAGATTTACCAAAGGATGCCTTTCTCAAGCAATTTTCTAACTTTTGTAATTCTATTAATAAAAAGGGTTTTATCATAACATCCTTCACATATAGAGATAGAGTTAGCAAAAGATGTCTTTCTCAAGCAATGTTATAACTTTTGTAATTTAGTTACATAAAAAAAGTTTTATCATAACATCCTTCACATATAGATGTACCAAAGGATGTCTTTCTCAAGCAATGTTCTCCTAAACAATAATAGAAAACATTTAATTCAAAATGGATGGAGTAGAAAATTTAGAAAGACGGTTTTTTATATATGACCTCCATTATAAGCATCAACACTTTTTTTTCAAGCAGAAAAAAGCATACCAATGATATTCAAATTGAATCAAAAGGTACATGATCGTCCAAGTCTTATGAAAGACTTTACATGAAATGTAGCAGATATACCATGCTAACATATTAAAACAACAAAGACTGAAAATAACATTCAGAATATTACATAAAGGAAATAAAAGCCCACTTATGAACTTTGCATAAGGTTCTTATACAAAAAAGACTACAAAAAGATGAACTTAATAAATCCTCATAAATCCCGAATCTATAACTTGAGAATTAAGGATTTCTTCCCAAATTATAAAACCCTCCTCACTGCTCAGAGCTTGCTTTGAAAGTTTGTCTGCCAAAAGATTATGCTGCTTGTAAATATGCTCCAAAGAGATGTTTCTAAAAAGAAGGATAGTTGATTTGATCCTGTTGCTCCAGTGTAATAAAGATAGGACTTTGATATTGTAATCACCCCGAGCCCATTTTATGGTGACCCTGGAGTCCCCGAATATTTTCAGATCATCGATACCAAAGACACTAGCCACTTTTAAAACACACCATAATGCTAGAAGCTCCACCTTCATGTTTGTCCTGGCCCCACAATTAAGTCTTAAGGTAAAGTAATGAAATTCATTCAAAAAAATAGCACCTTCAGCTGCACGCATGCCATCTTGAGCTGCACCATAAAAAAAGAGATTTGGCCAATTAAACTGAGGGTCAAAGGATCCTATACCCTTTATCTTTAATGGCTCATGATCTCTGTAAATGGAGTGATACACACTAAGAATTTGACAAGTAGTATTTTGGAAACACGGCTTCTGGTCTTCAAACACAGCTTTGTTTCTAGTGGACCAAATAAACCATGCAATAATCAAAGGCAGGAGAGGATGAACTTTGTAGTCCCTATACCAATTGAGCGAGTAGGCATCAAAGTTGTTTAACGCCCACACTTGAGTGATATTTAAAATAGAGCAAATAAACCTCCATATTTTTCTAGTGAAGATGCAGGTCACTAGAAGATGTTTAGATGTCTTAGCTTCAACATTACATAAAGAGCATCTACTAGGTCCCATCCAGCCCATTTTTATTAAGTTATCCCAGGTTTTTAGCTTACCTTGGAATGAAAACCAGCCAAAACATTTAAACTTTAAAGGCATCTTCCACCTCCATAATCGTTTGAAAAGAAGAGACATGATATAATTGCTTCAATAGATATTAAATAGTTGCTTCATATTTATTTTAGAGACATTAACCATAAACAAACCCATCACTTCAACCCCAACATTTAATGTAAACCGAATAGAATATCCCGTCATCCCTAAACTCTTCAATGACCACATTAAATGTTTTTACGAGTTCTAGTAGACCAAGCACTGGCTCAGTGGTTCTACAATTTGAAAAAAATGCAAAACACCATTCCTCCATTTTCTTCACTTTGTGTTTTTTTTTTTTTTATATATTTGTGGGGAATCCCCAATTGATTGGAATTTTGCGTTAGTGCATTCCTTGTATAGACCTGTTCATATGAGAGCCTGCTATAATTTCTACAGAATCATTAAATGTAAGTGTACTTCCCCTAACTTCTCAGGTCTCTCGAATATTGATTAATATTAGTAAGTTGATTGCCCTATCACTAATTTTTGATTAGTCTTTTTCAATGCCGATTAGAACTAAACATTTAGGTGATGCATAGACAATTACCACCACTTCCAAACACTGCAAAGAGAGTCAATGTCAATGACAAGTAGAATAATATGCATGTTGACAACTTATTGGGCATATCTTTCATGATTTCTCACTAGAATTGGTAGTATGCACAAAGTGTTGCATATAGAGTCTAGACAGTAATAGATGGTCTTGTTTCCATGTAAGGAATGAGTAGTATTTTTCAATATTGAAGAGACTTGAACATTTGGGTTTATGCATAAACAATTACAACTACTTCCAAAATTTGGAAAGAGATTCAATGTTGACTTTGTTGGAGTAGAATAATAGATATGTGCATAGCTTATTGGGCATATCTTTCACGATTTCTCACATTTCATTAATAATTCAAAGACATAGTTGAAGAACTCTTATGACATAATTTTTTTATTATTTTTATCTGTCACCTGCACCGCCTTGTCATGAGTATAAAAGATGGTGTGTTCAGACTTTTAGTTTGAAGAAGATTAAAATATATGAAGGGATTTTGAGGCAGATTCATGTAGCATTGCAATGACCTAAAAAAAAGTGTTTGCATGGAAGCAGTCCTGTGTGCCACGATAGGATGTCAAGTTAAAAATTTTAAGGTTTTGACTAGGCAGGGAAATGGTTTGCTAGTGTAATGGAAAGCCGATTTGAGAGTGTCAATATGCCTATGTTGATGTGCTCTTGGGACAAGAATTTGAATGATATGCTATGGATCATGGAATGAGATGGAAAATTGTTAGTAAGAACCCTTGGAGACATTCCACATGATGTTTCATATATCATATGAGGCATCCACCTAAAGGACATAGTTTATTGGGACTGATCTACATTTCTCCTTGTAGCATGCCTTTCATCTAGACAAAAAATGTGAAGTGGAATTTCCTAGCAGATGAGGACCGCCTGCCTTGGCTAGAGGAAACCTATGATGCTATGTTAGATTATATAATGGAGGGTAAGATTGTTGTTGTTGCTTGTTCTTCTTTCAACCGAAGAACATAGAGATCCTTTGAACTATTGATCCAGACAACTTCCTATGATGAATGTTCAAGTGCTAAAATATATGGAAATTCATTCTCTTTGTGTAAAATAGTGCAAGGGTCTTGTTATCAAGAAGAGATTGTGTTCATGTCTAGAACGGATGGAAAAATAAGGGAAATAATACAGTTGGCATGATATCTAGGGCTTCATCATCAACTACATTTTGGGCTAATGCAACTGCGACCACAATGAAACCATGGTCAATATGAAGGCGTGAATCTCTACTCGATCCAATTTCACAACTTAGCCACCCAAGGATTCAATAAAAGAGTAATTTTTTATTATTAAAATTTATATGTAAGGCACTTTTAGAAACAAAACCGTAAATTTTTTTTTCCCTAATAGGTAAAGGTGTCTATCAAATTTAACCCCTGATCTCAAGTATATATTGAAAAAGAAAAACATATTAACAGTACACATGATCATGATGCTTATTATAATGACAAGACACAAATAGTGACCTGAGCCAGTGTAAAAGTAAAACATACTAACAATACACATATACTCATTATAATGACAAGATACAAATAGTGACTTCTCCAACTTTGTAAGGACGACGGAACACAAAGAAAACTATATAATATAAAATCTATATTCGGAGGTCGAGATAAAATCTATATTCGGAGGTCGAGATAAAATCTATGTAATAATTAAAAATTCGGAGGTCAAGATAAAATCTATGTAATAATTAAAAATTCGGAGGTCAAGATAAAATTGATTTGAGGCGACTAAGTTATGTGAATTTTAATTTGGTTGTATTTGGATAGGGGACATCATTTCGCATGGGGTCATAAAATTATCGTTATATACACCTATCATTTTAAAGGAAATATGTTGATGTTTTTTCTATATAGTATCATTTAATTTATATTAAAAAATAAAAGATGATAATATTTAGTATATTAATTAATTGAAAAGTTGATTAAGGGGGATAAATAGATGAATGTTCAGGTTTTTTTTTAAGCTGGAAAAAACTATAAATTGGTGGCGAGGACAATTATTATTAGCTTCAATTTGTAAATGCAAGTTGACTCATCACTTTTATTAAAGGAAATCCATGTCACTTGAAATAACTCGTTGGTGGTGTGTAAAGGGGCAAACTTCCACTCCTGCTAGATGCCTCCGGGTCTTGGATCGTTAACTTGTTTCCTTTTGTTTGAGGAAGACAAGCTCTTAGCCAATCAAAAACAATTTTAGGTCTTACTCTAAAACTAAAAAGATGGTTTTAGCCCCCATATTATCCTCATAATCTCAATCCCCCTATTCTCCATCATTGCTGAAGCTAAACAAAGGTCATGTGGTATTAAGTATTTACCAGAATTAACTCCATCCATAAAGCCACCCAATTACAATTTCATTTTTACCAAGAGACTAAATGTTAATATTATTATACCATAGTACTTTTTTTTGTTTGCTAGAATCTCCCTGACTTGCGGGAGTGGCCTTTGGTCTAAGAAACTATCACCCAGGAGTATCTAAGTCATCAAAATCACCCTAGGATCACACCTGGCTTGGGCCACACCAACCCTCAATTTGTTGGATTTTTGGGTGTCTCCTCCCAACTAGCTCACCCCTAAAAGGAATTGAATCTGGGCCACTTTGTTGACGAGACCTACACCTTAACCAAATGAACAAACAAAAAATTACTTTATACTTAACTCACATTTAAAAAAAACTAATATATTAAATAATAATAATAATAATATATCTTATTATAAATAATAATATTTTAAAAAAAAATTGTATAATAATGATATCTTATATAAATTTTATTATTATTTAAATTGGCTATATAAGTTTTATTATTATTTAAATTGGTTATTTTTAAACATGTAACACCACTCCACAAGAATGTTGTGTTACAACTTGTTATCATTATTATATACATCTATCGAATATTATATATGAGATATTAGATGTTTCTATCAAAATGATTAAGATTGGGACATTTACAACTTGCTATCATTATTAGTTCCCGTCGTAGGCAGGAGACTATATGTTCCGCCGTTTGCAATTAATTTGTTTGAAAATCAAACATTACAAGACATTATGTTTTACAAAGTCACTACATATAATATTATTTTTGAGTTTTGGTTTTTATGTTTTTATGTTTTTTCTCAAAGTTCATTGGGTAAAAGCTCTAGATTTGACAATTTTTATCATTGCACAGATTACATAAAATTATAAAATAAATATAATTTGCACATACATTATAGCTACACTATAGCTTAGTTGAAATATTTTACTGAATTTATACTCATATGCCATTTTATGACATCTGTCAATCTCAAGTTCGCTTTTCCTATATCAATGACTTCTCTTATGACACTTGTTGAGCAGACTTTGTATGGTACATTACATCTAGAAAATCGAAAGGAAATATCAATTCTTGTGTATGCATTTTCTGCTTGTAGGGTTTATTCAGTATTTACTCTAGCTCTATGTTTTGTTGTTCCAATTTATAGTAATTTTCTTTAGCGTGGAACAATGTCTCTATTATTTTTTGGATCCTGGAATTGTTTTGAGGTTAAATTTTTTTTATCTTTTTTCAGGGTTGAAAGCTTCCGTAGATTTTCTGGGAATAAATTTTGTTTTGGTGGGTGTGATGAATTTGATGGAGGGATGGGCATTGGCCCAAAGCTCTTGATTTTTTTTCCAATAGATTAGAAAGGGGTTGTTTTCCATTATAATTTCAAAGTACTCAAGTTTCCCATGACATTCAGCATGATTTTCTCCAATTTTTTTTACAGGAATTCATGTTCTCGCTGGGTTTTATTAAACAGTCGTAGCAAGTATGTGTTACCATAGCACTGTGGCACTTTTTGGAGACCTAGAAGATAGCATCCACTGATATCAACTATCAACAAGTACATTCCAAGTTGTCCAGTAGAATTTGGAGGCTTTTGTGAAAATTACACATCCCATAAAATAAAAACTACTACTTTGCACACAAGGAATTATTGAGCTTACCAACCCTCTTTATGGCAATTCCCCTATTTTCCATTTTCATGTCCACCGAGGGGCACCCACTTTCTCGTTCGCGCAACTTAGTTGTCTTCAACCATTTTTGTGATCTAGACACAACAGTCTTCGGCTTCACTAGTATTTAGCTTCAGCAAATTGCATGGATTTTTCATTCATGTAGGTATGTTTATGTTCACGGATAATAGGCTTAAAATCTTGTGTAAGATTTGATTATGAGTGTAAATCTTGTGTATTTTCTTTGATCTCAATCGTCCACATTTTGGTTCCACGGGGCTCCATCCTTGCACTGGTCTTGGATTCTATGGCTTGGGATATTGTAGTTTATACTAATGAGGTAATGTTTTTCTACCTTTACATATAGCAGGTCTAAAACCGTTTTAGCTAGTGTTGCCCAACAAAGGACCCTCACGAGGTCTCATATCTTTGAAGTGTTTGAACTCTCAAAATTACTAGTTCAAGGCTTTCCCTTTTATATATAATTGAGGGGACCTTTGCTGTAATTGCATGTTCCAATTAAAGATTCCACCATGAAACCTATTAGAAAAACAGGATCGCATAGCAATAACAATAAATAAGATGCAAATATAAATCACACAAACAAATTACAAGAGAGACACCAATATAACATGGTTCACCCAAGATGGGCTACGTCCACACAGAAATTGCCAGTCTTTATTATTATACCATCCAATAAATGAAGGGATACAACCCACAGCACATCCATTGCAACTTCCTCTTCACTCTCTCTCAGTCTCTCTTACACGATCTTAGAGATATTTACAATGCTACAATACATTACACAGGCGTATTACAATGTCTTCCTTTTATAGGGGAAATACCACGGGTTACCCAAAACCATGGTCCCGTAATCTATTGGCAAAAGACAACCCAAAAACTTTCTTTCACCCCTGCAGGGGGCTTGCTGGCCCTCGGAACCCCGTGGGGGGGCGATGCCCCCACACACCCTCCCGCTGGTGTGACTGTATAGTCCACTTGCATATCATATAAAACTGGGGTACAAACATGAATAAACAACAACATCTCTAAAATCTAGAAGATCAAGCTCCACAACCAACATAAACCAACCCATCCTCTTACTTTATACCACTTGAGCCTTTTCTTAGTGTGAATGCATCCATCTGAGCTCTCTCCTTTTTCTCTATCACTTTTAGAGATCGCACATTCCTATCGTGAGAAAGAGAGGGGAGCTTGCGTCTGGTGCTGGCCCAAGTCTCTATTTATCTCGGTCCACCTTTGCATACACGAAACCTCTCTAGTGACAGATCCTGTCTAGGAGTTATAACTCAGTAAGCCCAAGAAGGCTTGCTTTGTTAGGTTGAACCTGGTCCCTTCCTTTGGTAGGTGGAAACCGGTACTCATTATCATCAAACAAAGAGCCTAATCGTTTCCCCGCATCACCTCAACTACAGGTACTGGGGGAAAGATCTACGACGCTTGGAAAAATACTACTTTATTGTAGAGAAACACTCTAAAAAGGTATGGTTTATAGTGAATACAATCTATTTTGATGCCCAGATGAGGAGATTGCCTTGGCCACCTAAAACTATCATTTTTAAATAATAAAATCCCCCAATTAGTAAGTTTTTGAAATGTTGTTGTACTCAAACTTGTTTTCTTTTCCAATATCGATCTGATTAAGTTGGTACATACAATTTATTTTGATCCTCCTTCTAGCAAAGTGGATGCAAGTGAGAAGGCTGACGGCTCAAAGGGTACAAAGTCTAGGTGGCCTGTTTATTTTGTCAGAGATTTAGAGAGTTTTGACAAAACCTGAAATTCAGTTGAGAATTATAGAGGTTTTCATGTCTTTCCTTTTTGAACTTTAATTACGAGCCAATTTGACTTTGTTTTCCAGTTTTTTTACTATTTTTTGTTTTATTTGCTTTCTTAACCCAAAATTTAGAGGTTTTCACTAAAGTTAGTTTGAATTTTGAAAATGTTTCTATTTTATTTGCTTCCTTAACCCAAAATCTAGAGGTTTTCAGGAAAGTTTGTTTGAATTTTGAAAATGCTTAAGATAATTAAATTTCCTTGAAACTTTACCTTTTGTTGAAGGTTTTAGATTGTGAAAATTAAATTTGCTTTTGCTTTTTTCTTCTCTGGCGAGGTTTTGATAAAATTTCAGCCGACTTTGTGTTTTTGAGCGTAGGATGGTGAGCCCGTGTGGATATTATGACCAGTGAATTGATTACATGTTTAAGGTGGTAGTGATTGGAAGATTCTACAGTTGGAAAATCGCAATTACTGTCTAGGTTTGCAAAGAATAATTTTAGTATGTACTCTAAATCAATGATTAGATTCTAGTTCCAAACGAGGACACTCGTTATTGATAACCAAACACAAACATGGGACACAACTAGTCAAGAGAGTCCGTTTGATATTTAAAAAACTTTAATTTCTATGCTATTCCCCATGACATGATTAAAAAGGAAAATGTTGAGTGGTGTTACAACATAGATATAAATATATTCATTTAGGATTAATCCAGTTAGGTGTTAATGCATTGATCATGCCCATAATTAAATGTATCAACTTTATGTTGTGTTTTAGATTATGACATAACCATTGCTCTCATGCTCTTGTTTAATCAGACATTTTTAATCATGCGTACGTTTAAAGGGTGAAAATGGCAGGCGTTTTCAGCACTTATCTATAAGGTGTTATCGAGCTAAAAATAGAGAAGGTATAAAAAAAATTATATACCAAATAATCATTTTAAGTTCGTCTTACTTGTCCCTTCTGGAAACCGACTTTTTCCCTTTTGGAGTTCAAACCCTTTTTTTTATCTTGATGATTTTTTTAGATGTTTTTGGAAGGAAACATAAAAATAATTGAATATATTTGTATGGTTTTTAGTTTGAGGTTCAATAATTTTTGATAGTATTAGTTTTATGATTTAATTGAACATAATAATTTTATTGCCTGAAAGTCTGTCACCACAAAGTTAAAGTTTTCCTGCTTCTCTTTGGAGTCAAGTGAACATTTAAAATAGAAATTTGGATTGTAATCCTATGAGATCAAACCACACACACTATGGAGGAATGATGCCATGAGAGCAGCAGCCACGAGGTAGACGTGAAAAGTGAGATCATGATTAAAGAATATAGGACCTCAATCGATATATCAAAGACTGAGAAACGAGGGGAATATAGGCTCTTTTAATTTCCAAACAATATTCAATTCGCCTAGTTCATACTATTGCATTTACTGTTCGTTGAATGTTCGTGGCTAATTTCTATATCTTATGTTGTTGTTGTTATTGCAGTAAAATCTTGAAGTAGAGATGTATATTTAGTATTAAGAAAGAATTTTTAGATATTTTTCACCAACAATTTCAACTATAAGTTAAATAATGTATTATTTTGAATAGTTTTGTTGGCAATGATCTTTCATTGAACAATTTGACCCAAGCACCATTTGTCTTAACATTAACTAAACGAAAAATCATACGAACATCTTACAGGCACTTATATTCAATAGCATTCTTCACGAAATGATATTCAACTGCCTCTTGCTTTTTTAGTTTAAAGTGTATTTACTTATTTTTAATTATATTCAATAGCATCCTTCAAGAACTCATATTCTATAGCCACTTGTTTTTTTTGTTTAAGGTGTATTTACTTATTTTTAAATTGATAATATATTTAGAAAAGTTTAAAATAATGAGTGTTACTTAAAAATAGGATTATTTTGTGATATGATTAATGGATGAAATTATTTTTGTCCTAAAATTTTATTAAAATAATTTTGGTGGTAACATACAAACATTTTTTTATTTAATTTTTAAACAAAGATTTCAATGTAATTTATATTATTAATGTTAAAAAAAATAGTTAAATTGAAATTATAACAATAAAAAATTTAAATGTTTATATATTTAATTTTTAATGTATAATGTAAATATGAATTATTAACTATTAAGAAAATAATAACACTCAATAGAAATTGAAATTATCACTATCATTTAAATATTTAAATATTTAATTTTTAATATGTAGTAAATTTAATTTATCAATCATTAAGAATAACAATTTTTACTTATGTATCTAGTTATTATTAAAAATTGTATTATGTTTAATTATATATATATATATATTTTAAACAGAAACGGTTGAATAGCTTTGATTATATATAAAAAAGCGGAAATTACATAGCAAAGAGGATAGATTTCTCCCATAACAGGGTGGCATCCATCACTCCATGTTCAGCTTCTTCAAACTTATAGCTGACATGATATCTTCCAGCTCTATGAAAACTATAACACCTTACAAACTGTCCGAGAAGGATAATACAGAAATAAAACATAGCTACAGTGCTGCCTTATACAAAAAATTGAAGAATGGAGCTTTCTAAAAGTTTGTCAAGCCTATGAAGTGCTCCCATCCTATAAATTTCAGAAGAGCAATGCATAAAACATAAAAATAGTAGAAGTCGCATATCAAAAACCAAAATATAGAAGGGCCAACCGTCAAACTGCTAATAGAGAATGGTGTCCATGACTGCGCCATCATATTCAGCTGTCCTAATCTTATCAGAGCTGAGGTCAACGCAATTTCCAACATGAACCATGAATCGTTTCAGCTTGTCCATCTTCTTGCCGAGGTCTTCCATTTCATTGCTCGTAGCATCAGTTTTTTGAGTTTTGTGGGGATAACAGAGATCCAAAGTCTCTTCCAGATGTTCCACCTTCTCAACCACCTTGCTGTTCTAAAGCTTAGCCTATGAATGTGTTGCTTGTGCTAGGGAGAAGAGACGGGTCAACACCCTTTTGAATTCCAGATTCTCATTACAAACCAGACGAACTTGAACCTCAAGTTCCTGCATGTGTTTCATCATTTCCCCTTCATTCTTTGTGATACCATGCCTCAATTCTTTCCCCTGAAGTCTTCCAGACCCGGCTTGTCTACGACAGGGCCCAAGCACAGGGAAGCTGTTATGTTCTTTATCCACTTGATCTCCCATTGTTTCATCCACCATCGGGATATCCCAACTAGAGGCGCCATGAGAGATCCTAATAGGCTTGCTGCATCTCAAACATTTCAAGTAAACGTCAGCCCCTTCTTGCGAATTCCCAATAAAGTGGTGCTCCATGCTCACACAATGACCTCTACTCCAGACAGAGGAAAAATTCAAGCGGCATGAACCAACGCAGAGATGAATGTGAGATGAGGCCATCCAGTCCTGTCTTAAGCAATTCCCCAAACTTCACATGCTGTCCAACTGGCGATCAGACCGACTGTCATTAATGCTGAATTGAGTGGAGATCCCGCGTAGATAAAGATGCCTATCGAAATGCATGGTTGGAGTTCCAAAAAATGAAATTTCATGAGTTCTATAGTATGAAACCGTTAAATTGTGAAGTCCCCTTATTGGATTGTGGAGAGCCCAAGTTCTGTGGAGAGACCTTAGGCTGTGGAATCCATATGTTTTCATAGATGACATTATCACAATCAAGGGAACCATAGGTGAGCCCAACTCCTTTGTTGGCCATGACGTCTGCTTGCCCATTTAGACCTCTCAGAGTATGGAGATAGGTTACATCTTTAAATTCCTTGCTGATATTTATTAGGAGATGCTGCATCTTAGTGGAGGGGTTCTTCCTTTTGGTGACGATGTTTCTGGCTTCTCTAATGACGATTAGTGAATCCCCAATAACCGTCAAGTTCTCTATTCCTAGGTCTATAGCGATCTCCAGACCTTTGATGAGGCTGAGCCATTCCGCTCCATTGTTGGTCTTTCTACCAATGCCCCAAGAAAACTCTCTCTGTTTGTTCCCCTTGGAGTAAAAAATTACTTCCCCCGCACCTGCCAACCCTGATTTAGATAGTTTTCATTACAAATTTCATTTTACTTAATTGTTTTATATTTATCATTACAAATTAATTACCATTACTTCATAGACTAGACACCCATTCAACGTAGTTGATGCAACTAGACACCCATTCAACGTAGTTGATGCAAAGTTAAAAGCAAGATTATGAGCATGTGGAAAAATTACACCTTTGTTTAAAATTACATCGCTTTGTAGTTGTGACTTAATCGCGAATAATTTAATATTCAATGATGCTTCATTGATTTTATGAATTATTTAACAATCAATTATGCTTTCATTTCTTTTAATATACTCAAAATCATTATAGTGATATTTTAATTGGTTAGTTATTGTAGCAAATTTTATTTTACATTTAAAAGATTTATATCATATTAATATAAATATATTAACATAAATAAGTAGATTTATATCATATTAATATAAATATAAATAAATAGTAAATAATATTTTAGTAACACATTTCAAATAATTAACTTAAATTTATTTTTATAAATAAAATTATATTTAAATAAAATTATTTAATTAAAATAAATAAAAATTATATATATATTTTTGGAAGTAAGATGCAAACTTTCTATTATCAATAAATTTCTTCAACAAACTGGGGAAATAAATAACATGGCCAAAGAAACAACTCTTGCTACTACCATGGTTAGAGTTTTTTATTTAATTCAAAAAAAATTGTTGCAAATCGTCATGGCCAAAGACTTTGTCGAACCATTATTGTTTAAGCAGGTAGAATAAAGGAAGTTAGCCGGTTTTCCTACTACTATGTGACTTCTACCTAAGCTTGCTTTACATGAAACTTCCTCATTAATTTGTTTGTTTGGTTAGAAGCAAATTCATTAATTTGTTTGTTTGCAGGGAAGCAAATTCATCAACCATATAGGAGATGCATATCTGAAGACATCACATGAAGGGTGGCACGTGAAGATTGCAAAGCATTTATGTTCATTTAATTAAATTACATTTGTATTTATAAGATATATTGTAATCGATCAGGGTTAAATCTGATTTGATTTTCATTAGTTTCTAAATCATTAAAAATTTCTAATAAAATTTGATAAAGTTTAAATAGTAAATTGAATATTTTAAAAAATGATATATATTTTGTAAATTTTGTAAATTTAAATATTTATTTTTTGATTGGTCAATACATTTCTAACGACTAATTTGGTGTAAATTAAAATACTAGATATAAAAATTATAATAAAATATAAAAAAAAGCAAAACTTTTTCAAACATAACATTATTAAAAGAGCCAAACTCAAACTTTTTCAAAACATAACATTATTAAAAAAAAGCCAAACTCCATCGGTCTTAAATTATTAATATTAAATATTAACATTTAATACATATGGGTAGAAATATAAAACATTATATATAATATGTGTTTATTTAAATTTTTTTTTTCTTTTTCTTTTCTAAATTTAAAGGCAGGGGACTAAGCTGGATGCAGCTCTTGTTATATATATATATATCTACCATATATTATATATGAGATATTAGATGTTTCTATCATTATCATAATGATCAAGATTGTAACATTTGTTTCATGTAATAGATATTAGATGTTTCTATCATAATGATCAAGGATCAAGATTGTAACATATGTTTGATTTAATGTTTTTTTTTATATATATATATATATATTCTGCCTAGACGATTAGACATCCAACTCGTAATCACAGTGATCCAATTGCAAGAGCAGATCTCTACCAACTGAGCTATATCCCCCGTACCCGGGCCAAGTGGAGCATGCATGAAAAAATAAGATGCTTTTGCTCTTTCTTCCTACAATTTTCCCTGGTGCAGCTGGGCTCTCTCTCTCTCTCTCTCTCTCTCTCTATATATATATATATATATATATGTTTAATAGATATTTAAGTAAATTAGATTTATACTAAATTTATTTTTTATAGTTTTTTTAATTCTTCTCTCTATACTTAGGTAAATCTATATTAATCTTAATATCATGATACTTAAATTCTTATTAAAAAACAAAAAATTACATTAATGGGTAATTAAAAAAACATATGTATGAATATTTTCTTTTATTAATTTTTATGGTGGTAGTTATAATAAAAAATTGGAATTCCAGTTGACATTTGTAAATTAATCATGGAAGAGTAAGGTGTCATGGTGATGGAAGGGATGGTATTATTGGATGATTTGCGGCGTGAAGGAAATAGTGTAATTATTGATAATCTTGTCTATGTTGAGAACAAAATAAAAGATGAATTAATATAAAATAAAAATATGGATACATAGTGGAAAATAATTTTTAATAGTCAATTCCCACTAGCTCACTCAGTTCAGGTGTGGGTCTCATCAACAAGGCGAACTGAGTTCAATTCCCCTTAGGGGTGACTTAGTTGGGAGGCGACACCCAAAAAACCAGTCAAGTTGAGGTTGGTGCAGTCTAGGCCGGGTGCGATCCCCATGTGATTTTGATGGATTAGATGCCCCTGGCTCATGGTTTCTCAGACGACAGGCCAGTCCCGCAAGTAAGGAAGATTCGAGTAAACAAAAAAAATAAAATTAATTTTTAATAATGAAATAATCATGTAAAATAATTATATAAGTATGATGGCTATAATAGTTGTGATTATTCTTGCGAACAACTGCGTGTATTGTGCTCATTCGCACAACACTCATAACAAAAGGTTGAAACTACATTTTATATAATGTTAAAACTTAGGAGACAAAAGTCTTAACATTAATATGAAGTTAGGATTGAGTGTGATGCTAAGTTAGACAATTTTGAATTGTATGAAAAAAGAGTTAGCCTTGCTACACCCATAGCTTTTCACTTGTTCCTCCATTCAAGGTCTCATTTAGATCATTGGAAAGAGAATTTGCATAAAGATCTAGATTCCCTTATATAGGCATGGAAATCATGAAAAACACATGCGAAAGCCACAAAGATGTGTTGGAAGATAAAAAAAATTATCAATATCATGATTGTTTTTGAGATGGTCCTAGAAGACCACTTGGATTAACCCTTCCCCCTTCTGTAGCAATGGTCTCAATTGCATCATGTTCTTAGACTGAATGGAGGAACTTCTACTAGATTTGGCTCCTAGTGAACCACTTTCCTTGGTGAAGAAGATGCCCTACTTTGACAACCCAAAATAGTTGTATTTTCTACTTACATTTGTTGTTTAACTTAATGTTTATAATCTGGTCCATTGTAGCTTGATCGATTGTAGTGGCCAAGTGCTTTGTAACCTTTAAGGTTTCAAATAGAGGCTAAATGTATGGTTGAAGTAAATCCACATTAAAGACAAGGTGAAAACCAATGAATGATGGAAGATTCAATTCAAAATAATTTTTACCCACAACCTTATAGTGTAAGACCCATATCAAAATGGTATGAGGTTCTAGTGGGGACTTGCGAATCACTATTTATATAAGTGCAACTATACCTTATCACAAACCTGAAACTTGTGTTGGAACCCAATGTTGATTTGTTTTCTTCTTGTACTCGGTGTTGGATTTTTATAGAATATCAAGAACTTGTCATTGGATATGATAGTTCCATTCAACCAAATAGGTTTCTTTGTTTGCCTCATTCTGAGCATAGGAGGAATCTTTAGTTTTTGATGCAATGGTCATAGGTACATCAATTGAGGCAATTGGTTGGAACCTTAAGCATACACGAAAAATGTTGTTGCTAATAAAAATATAATGAACCGTTGTTGTAGTTATGTTGAACACAACAAAGTATTTCATCCCATTTATGTGGATTCTTGGAGTTGTACATTTTATGTGCAATCATCCTATTGAATACCTTTGTATATACATTGCTTTGGGGATGGAAGGCATTCAATTTGGTCAACTTGGTATTCATCATGGACCAAAGGTTGGAACAAAATATTTTTAGGAATAAATTGTTCCTATCTAAAATATGCTCTTATGCAACCCAAAGTGAACCCAAACATACTAAAGAAGTGATTAGCAGTGTCTTGTTGTGTGCCAAAAATAAAAAAAATCATGATCGTACTTGGTTGAGGTCGTCCCTAGCATAAAAAATATGGAGATTGACACTCAAGGTTTAATTTGAGAGCACACAAGGGAGTATACAATCCCAACTTCTTAATGCAGGTTTAGTGACGGCACATGTAACACATCATAATATATTTTATGACTTCTAGTTGAAGCTTCAATGACTAGGAGAAGTATTTATGCAACACTACCACTGTCTCTCTATGTTGAAATTCCCTATCATCCAACTATAGCACATATTGAAAATAATCTTGTCATGCTCCCTTGAGGGAACGAAAATAAAACCTAGATGACACAAAATTCCATCCTGGAGGTGAAATTTTGACACATGTTTACATGGAACTAGTATTTGAAATGTAGCAACATATGATTTAAATAGAACTAGGGCCATTGTGATGTATCATGTCAATATGAATCGAGGATTTTGTCTAATGCCACAACCAAAGGTCGATTGAGCAATGGACTAAATATCTTTGTCATAAGTGGTGCATCTGTGAACTAAATTAGATAGTGTCTCACTATGATAGGTCACTAGATGTCCATGTGAAGTGAACACTACATCGACTATACATAATCCGAGGAATTTGTTTCAATTTCAAATGGTTGTTATGAATCTGGCAGGATGAGGATTAGCACTGAACAAAGGTGATTCTTTAACACCTCAAATGTTTTTTTGTGTGCCTCGGCATAAGAAAAATTGTACTTGGATCCATGTCGGTGACCTAGAATAGAGGTAAGGAAATGTAAGCAAACCCAAAAATGAACCTATGGTAAAAATTGGCAAGGTCCAAGAAGTTATGAAGTTCTATTAGTGCATCAAGAGTTGAAAAATCATGTATGACTTGGATCTTGGTTAGATACACATACACATAATGTTCACCCATGATTCTCTTCATATATTGAATTGTTTGCATGTCGAATGATCAGTTTTGTCAGTTGTCTTGTAACTTGTGTTCTTGTAGGATGGTTAATAGTAAGGTTAAATGTCCTTAAGATGCTCTCCCCATGTTTTGTTCAAATATTAGGATGTTTTCCAAGTATATGACCATAAAAGAATTGGTAAATGGTTTTAAAATATTTTTCACCATCCTCATGCATGTTGTCAATGCATCAGTCAAGTTGAAGGTCATGACTAACTACTCAAAGAGACCTTAAATAGAATTGAAAGTTATCTTCCATGCATCGATTGGTTTGATTGATGCCTAGTGATAATTTGTTTTAATATATTTCATGTTGAAAAACTTGGTTCCTTTTAGATGACGAGAAAATCATAAATTTGAGGGATGGGGTATCGGTTCTTGACTATGATTTTGTTCAAGTCTCTATAGTCAATGTAGAGTTCCATGTCTCATACTTCTTACGAAGGTACACAATTGGGATCTATAAAGGTGGGGAGATTATTCTAATGCAACCATTTTGTATTATCTCTTGAATATGGAATTTGATCTCTTCATTCTTTAGAAGATATAATTTGTAGATAGGACCATTGAGTAGAGGGGTATCGAGTGTCAAAATTACATTATTTACTTGATATTGCAAAGGTAATCCTATATGTGCGGTGAATATATCTTTGTATTCTTCCCATTGGACATGTGTTGTACTCTTTGTAGGTTCCCAGAGAAAAGGGGGTTCATGGCCATTGATTAGCCCCCTTGCCTTGGGGCCAGTGTCCCTGAAATAATTTTTTTGGGTCCATTTTTGAGTTGTTTTCAACCAATGGTTTTTCATCCCATTGGAGACTAATTTTGACTAAGGAATCAGGTTTGTAATCAAATATACGTTAAAATATTAGGATTTTGGATGTTATAACATTACATCATAAACAAATAAGATAATAAAATGAGAAAGAGAGTGGATAAACTCTTAGGTAGGTTGGGTTTCTCGATTTTGGGTTTCTAGGGTAATTCTTTGTGTACTGTGTGTGTGAGCCATTGTTAATTCTTGTGTTTTATATTATATTTGGTATTCATTTTCTTACACATGTTCATAAAAAATCTTCACTTCCAACAACTAATTTACTCCTATCTATTTTACAAAGGGACCCCTTTTAGAGTCCTTGGAGATTGTGGTGAATTTCCTTACTCCTTTCAACCAAACCATAAAGAGGAAAATTTTCTAAGTCTAGATATTATCCTCATTGAATACTTGGTAGTGATCAGAGAGATTATGATAATAGGGATACCTTTGGTACCCTATAGTGTTGATCACCTAGGGAGACAACAACACAATGGATCCTAGACTAGTAAACAACATGAGGCATCCACATATATGGTTTTATTAAATAACATTAGAAAATTTAAGCAAGGAAATGACACATAATATCTCATCTTTGGATGGATTGATGTTGTATTGCAAATGGCATTGTTGACTAAGGTATATGTCTCATCCTTGTCTTAGCCAACTAATGGTGTATGGGTAGGTGTGTGGCATCACTGACAATTTTATCTTATTAATGAATTCTATTGAGATCAAGTTCTTATCGTTGTTGTTGTCAACAACGAAATGAAATAGTGTCCCCTTAATCCACATCTATGAGTGTAGGAGGCACTTACCTTCCTCAAGCCCCTCTAGTTGGTTGTATTGGTGGTAGTGACATTGGGTTCCATGTTGATCATCTATTTCCCTATCCATGGAATTTATTCTCATAAAGGATGAATTATATTTTAGGGTTTTCAATATGGTCGATAACCATTGTGATGAATGATATCCATCATTGTTGTGAAGGGATTTTAAGGGAATTAAAGCATTTGCATGTGTCTTTCTTCTCTTGTTGTTCTTAATCTTTGCATGTTGGCTATGATTGGTTCTCTTGAGGTTGATTCTTATTTCTTTGTTTTTTTGTACTAAGTGTTAGGGTGATTGTTCCCCATCTTCCATTGTGGTGGATTTTTAGCACTAAATAGTTTCTTACCCCTAATCTTAATGAGTGACTCCTAATGAATATATGTCTACAAAACCCATTTTCATTTACATATGTTTGTGTAGGTCGTTACAATGTTTGAGAACCAAGTGCCACTTAGAGTGATTAATACCTAGATTTGCATACAAGGCATGGAAGGTCACAATCTAGTCTTAATATTGGCACAAATCTGTCCATCTTGTGTATTGATCTTCATAGTTTCCAGTAGAGTAATATTCCTCCTTGAGGGAATAAAAAAAGTCCCCCTAAGTGGGTTTTTTCCCATACATTTTAGATCATATTTGAAATGGTACACACATTAAGTATCCCACCAACATTTGACATTTGAAGGGACTTCAATAATGTGAAGCTAATCCTATCACTATTGAAAAAATTGTGAACACATAAATAACCCTCTACCTGATCTAACCATCTTTCTGAAGCTTATGCATATATATTATCCTCAAATAGAAAGATATTAAAATTAACTTGTACCTGTGTTTTGTTCCTACAAAATCATTTCTTGTTGAAGGTGCCTTTGTTGTTGTTGGGTTTGTCGAATGTTTTGGTAAATGATCCACAATCTCATCCATTTGTCGCTCGAGGGATTACTATAACACCAACTAGAAAGGATTTGATCCATCATCATCTTTATTTTTATCTTCCATGTGAGACCATTTGGGTTGGTGTGGGAGATATTCACTAGGCTTAGTTAGCTCGAGGTCCAACTCCCTATACCCCAACCTTAAGGGGGGCATGCACATAAAGACACAAGATAACATATTTCTTTGATAGCGCTAATTTAGATTATTCTTAGAATAAATTGAAAGATAACATTAGCATCGAGAAGACATGGAGATTTAGCGTAAACCAATGGGCATTAATGACACTATGGTAGAAAAACATGTACAAGTATGATGGCTAGAAAGGTGCCATCTATCTTTGAGAATAGACATGTTTGCTATATTCATTCACAAAAATCCCATAACAAGAGGTTGAAACAACATTTTATAAATAATGTCAAAATCCTAAGAGGGAAAACCTCATCCCTAATATGAATTTAGGGTTATGTGTGATGTTGAATTGGATAAAATTAAGTTATACAAAAAGGGAGCTTTTTCAAGATGATAACTTTTCAATCTTTGCTCCATTTTAGGTCTTCTTTAGCTCATTGGAAATATATTTGTAGACTATTCTAGATGCCATTCATTTGGTGTAAAATATTGAAAAGCACATGGGAATGCCCTAAAATATGTGTCAGAAGTTCACGACCCAAAAAATTCCAGCATCAAGGTTATTTTTGAGACGGTTGTAGATGGCCACTTGGATCAATTGGTAGAATGAGTAGGTTAACCTCTTATATTTAGAAATGTAACTTCTCATTAGACAACAATAATGGGTTTTATGGATTATTTTGGACACCCTAAGTATATGCAAGCATCTATCGATATGTAATATCAAACTAGACTAAGTTCTTTATTATCTCTTAGGATGCAATTCCAAACTAAGCTAAGTTCTTTATGATATCCAAGGATGATGCAATATCAATCTCGACTAAGTTCTTTTAATTATGGGAGAAAACAAAAGCCTTAATTTATAGGGAGAGGGTCTTGCAATAATGTCCTTCACCTATCTTAAATTGACTAAAGGATGGATCCCCTCTCGAGCATGTTGTCTCAACCAACCATGGAGAATGTTTATTTGGGAATGGATTTAGTTAAAATACTAGTGGAAAGTTTTGGGCTTCTATACAAAATTATATGGGCTCAATCACATTCAAACATCAACACTTAGAAGGAGAGGCAATCCATAATTCCTTCATGTCTTTTTGGTTTGATTTATTTGGTGGGATAATCATGGAAATACATTATTATTGACACTATTTATGACTTTTACAACAACATAGATGGGCTTAATTACAATCAAACATCAATAAAAGGAAGACCTTCGTAATTGCTTCATATCTTTTTTGTTAGACTTATTTAGTAAGGTAATCCTAGAAATACATTAAAGTTCCTCTCGAGTTGAGGGCCGCGACTATAAGGTTATATGGTAATGTCATTGCCAAATTCAAAAACACTAAAGTATGGTTGCAAGATAATAATTGTAATATTGGAGTTAAGCAAGGGTGTCCCCTTTCCCCTACCCTTTTTGGCATTTACATCGATAAGCTTGAAGAATGCTTAGAAGAGTTAGGTTGCGTGAGCAGGGCCTTGGCAGGAATAGTCATCACGCTTCTTCTCTATGCTGACGATATCGTTCTTATGGCTAGGTTCCATTATGATATTGAGAAGCAATTATGAATTCTCAAAGGTTTCTGCACCAATATGGGCATGACCGTTAACACTAACAAAACAAAAGTCATGATTATCAAGTCCAATAAAGGTACTTATGCCAATTTTTCTTATGACAATAGAATCTTAGAGGAAGTAACCTCCTATAAGTACTTAGGAATTGACTTTCATCACAAGCTCAATTGGAACTATAACATTGCAAAGAGGATAAATGGAGGGTGGAAAGGCTACTTCGGCCTTGAAAACAACTGTAAATCAACAAACCTTGTGATGTGGGACAAAAATAAATTCCTCTTTAAAACGCTCGTCACTCCCGTTATTTTATATGGCTACGAAGCTTGGGGATGCAACATTTCCAGAGAGTCTTGGAGAAGAATTGAGCAAATTCAGAAACGATTTATTACTTACAATTTGAAAACTAAGAGCAACACGCCCTATCTTATTCTCCTCTTAGAAGTAGGGATCTCCCCATTGAAAGCATGGAAATGATCATATATCTAATGTACAAGAACAAATTAAACAATATAGGAGACAACCGACTTCCTAATATCACTCTTAACTCCATCCAAAATCACATGCGCCTCAAGTGGGGATGGATTAAAGATGCTACAGATTGGTTAAACTATTGGGGGATTAATGAAACTACCACTCTACAAAATATTGATAACACTAATCACATTATTACTTCTACCTTCAAAGAGAAAATGTGGTGCAAAGAATAATTAGAGGTAAAAAGAAAGCTTCGGTATTATAAAGAGATCAATAACCCTAATCTCGAGGATCAAAACTATCTTTCTATCTTAACAAGATCAAAGAAGAAAATTAAGATTGCTAAGATTAGAATGAACTCCCATGCGCTTCACAGTGAAATTGGGCATTGGAAAACCCCTAAAATGCCTTGCGCTAAAACAATTTGCCATCTTTGCGATTCTATGAGCATGGAAGATGAAAATCACTTTTTGTTAGGAACCCATGTCAACCCTTCGATTTACTTTGTTAGTATATTGTTGTTGGACGCATATGCTTTGTAAGTCGTCCCGTAGTATTTGTTGATCCATAGTTTGTATTATTGTTGTTGGACGCATATGCTTTGTAAGTCGTCCTGTAGTAATTGTTGATCCATAGTTTGTATTGGCCCATGGTTTGTATTGACACATGGTATTGACCCATGGTATTGGCGCCTAGACTTAGTATATAAGTTTGTGTTGAGACCAATGAAGGCACTGTGAAGTTATTTGTATTGAGCTTGCTCAAAGGAGGCTGCCCCCTCGAAGTGGCTTGCAATCAATAAAAGTGATTATGAGTTCTGTTATTTATGCTATCTCGTGTATTCTCATTAATTAATTGTTGTAGGTTCTTCATATCTGGTATCAAAGCACTTTCTTGGGTTCGTTGGGTGCAATTTCTTCCAATTTTTTTTTCATATCTGTTGCAAGTTCGGATCTGGGACTAATCCCTATCCGCTTAACTATGGGAAGTACTTGGGCATAAGCCCTAAAACTCATTGTGAGGAGTACCATAGGAACCCAAGAGTAGCTAGCCCATTGAGAGGACCTACCAACGAAAAGGGCAACGACCCCTACTTGATTGACTAGTTCCCACCCATGAGGTAAACCAAGAGCTTTCGTTTGTGGAAAAGCGGTTATCAGTTTTACCTGAGCCGTGGAGTGAGGGGTACTGCCCCAATACGCAATCCGTTAGACAGCATTGGTGGCCGAGTGAAACCCTTGAACAGTTAGGAAGCCGAACATACCTGGGGTCCATATCTATTTTCAGCTGAACTATTGTTGATCACTTCCCCACCGTGTCAGATCCTTCCAAGCCGTTTCAGATCCATCCGTTTCAGATCCATTCTGAAAGCCGTTCCAGATCCATCCATTTCAGATCTACTATGAAAGTCGTTTCAGATCCATCCGTTTTCGATCCATTCGGCGTCGTTTCAGATCCATCTGTCACCGATCCCTTCTGCGCCATTGCAGATCCAATTGTTCCGATCCCTTCTACGTCATTTGCCATATCTCCCTTGTTTTAACTCTGTTTCCCTTGAAACTTCCTGGACACCCTTGCAATCTCATTTTGCATATTTCATTCTTGAGGACCCTATCCCAAATTCTACTTCCCAAAGCCATAAATCTCACATTTATCTATTTTTAGGGTTTGCCATAACTTCTTTAATTTTCACCCACTCGCCTCCAAATTTTGCCACCATGTTCATTCCCTATTTTTGCTTCTTTGTCCCTCTCTGAAAATTTTTCCCATTCTTTCACCCCACTTCTGAAATCCTCATTTTTTGCTTCCCTGTCTATTCGAAAGTGTCCAAAACCTAGTAAAACCCCAATTACCCATCAGAGTTTTTCCCAAATCCAAATTTTCCTTTACTAAATAAGCTTCTGTTTGTGTTTTTCTACCCATTCCCCCCCCAAAAAAAAAATAAAACTCCTGGTTATGATTGTCACTCGCACAGGAGCAAAAACAATGGAGGAAGCACTTGCAGCCATCCAAACCAAATTCCATGATCTAGATGAAAAATTTCTTGGCCTCCATCTTGAACATTCAACCATGAACAACAAACGACAGTCCGAGTCTTCATCAGACAATGGGTTCTCTTCTTCCAACAATTTTCGTAGTCCGACGCTTGATTTTCCTCGCTTCAATGGTACTGATCCAACTGGATGGATCTATCGTGCAGAACAATATTTCAGTTTGCATAATACTTTTGATGTCCAAAAACTTCCACTTGCATCCTTTCATTTGGAACAGTAAGCCCTTCAATGGTACCATTGGTACATCAAGGCTCATGACGAGCCAAAATGGACAGATTTTTTCCAACTCCTTTTGCAACGATTTGGTCCTAGTGCTTTTGATGACTTCACCAGAGCACTCACTAAACTTCGTCAAATTGGAACTGTGAGAGAGTATCAGACATAATTTGAGAAACTAGCCAATCACACAGAAGGATTGTCTGATGAATTCTACAACAGTTGTTTTATCAGTGGTCTTAAGGATGAAATCTGCTTAGAGGTCAAAA
The DNA here is from genome assembly GCA_027924585.1 of Larix kaempferi. Lineage (NCBI taxonomy): Eukaryota > Viridiplantae > Streptophyta > Pinopsida > Pinales > Pinaceae > Larix > Larix kaempferi. Next base: position 11,928,012 of record BSBM01000493.1, on the reverse strand, counting down.
TGTTCTATCCCAACACAATGATGGAAGCCCTGGGGTTGGCTAAGTTGGCAGAAGACAAGATTGCAGCCCAACAACGCTCCAAACCCACTTTTGTTCCCTTCCGAAATATGGGTTCTCAACACCCTCCCATCCCGCCAGCTCCTCAACCAACTCCTATCAAGCATTTGTTCGAAACAGAGATGCAGGCACGCAGAGAAAAAGGGCTTTGTTATACTTGTGATAAGAAATTCACTCGGGGACATCGACGTGTTCAGCAAAAGCTCTATCTCTTGGATATGGATTCTCCTCCTGCCTCTAAAATTGATGAAGAAGCTCCATATACAATGGATGATCGGGTCAACATTCAGTAGCTTCCTATTGACCCCCTATCTCAGGACAACCAACCAGAGATATCTCTCCACGCTTTATCCAGTGTCACCACCCCCCAAGCAATGCGGTTCAGGGGTTACTTCAAGAAGCTTCCTCTTACAATACTCATTGATTCTGGTAGCACTCATAACTTTATTGATTCCCGGATTGCCAAATAGGCTGATTGTGTTGTCCATCCTTGCTCCAACTTTGAAGTCATGGTTGCGAATGGGGCGCCTTACCTTGCAAGGGAAAGTGTCACAATGTGCATATATCTCTGGAAGATTATAACTTGCGCTTTGACATGTTTGCCTTGTCCTTAGGAGGATGTGATTTGGTTTTGGGTGTTCAATGGTTACGCACACTTGGCCCCATCTTATGGGATTTTGCTGAACTTTGGATGTAGTTTTCAGTCAATGGGACACAACACAAATTTATGGGCTTACAACCAGGGTCTCTCTGCATCATCAGTTCACATCACCTTGGAAAGATCCTTAAGAAGAATTCACATGGTGTCATCGCTCATCTCCATTCCATTCAGATGCACACACCAACGATCTCCACTACTTCCTTGGATAGATATGCAGGTGTCTATGCTGCACCAGTGGGCTTGCTGCCTTCAAGACACCTTTTCAGTAAGCATTTAGCCGCATCTACATCTCAGCAGGAAATGATGGCTATTTTGCATGCAATACAGAAGTGGCATCCATCCCTATTAGGGAATTATTTCTGCGCCAAGACTGATCTCCAGAGTCTGAAAAATTTCGTGGAACAACGGGTCTCCTCCCTAGCACACCTGAAATGGGTTATGACTATGCGATCACTTACAAGAAGGGTAATGACAATATGGTGGTAGATGCTCCTTCTCGCACATTTGATGACTCAGTTTCTCTTACAACTATTTCTCTGCTTGTTCCAAATTGGTTGCAGTATGTTCAACAAGGCTATCTCTTCTATGAACTCCATGCTTCTTCATCGGCATGGCACTCTGGGTTCCTCAAAACGTATGCCCGGGAAAAATGTAATTTCTTTTAGCAGGGATTGAAAATGACAATTCAACAGATGGTGGTTGACTGTGATACTTGCCAGGTCAACAAGGGTGAACCGACACTCCTTTCGGTACTGCTCGAACCCTTTCCCATCCCTACACATATTTGGACAACTATTTCTATGGATTTCCTAGAAGCGCTCCAGTGGTACAATACCACATCTAAAAGGACACCATCTGAAGCAGTCTATGGACAGGCACCGCCAGTTCTTCTTCCATACACCCTGAGAAGCTCCCCAGTTCAGGAAATTGACTCGGATCTTCAAAACCGCGATCAGATTCTTCTCATTCTGAAGGACAATCTTCACATGGCAAGAATTCGACTGAAACAACAAGCCGATCAGCACCGTTCTGAGCGCACTTTTCACGCATCCGATATGGTTCTTCTTCGTCTACATCCTTCCAAGCAATCCTCCCTGGAACTCAAAAGGCGTCAATGGCCTAGAATGCAACCCGAGGATGCTACAAGGGAACCACTCCTTCAGATTCTACATCAATTTCCACATCTAAAGCTTTGAGGACAAAGCTTTTTTTAAGGGAGAGGGGATGTTAGGAACCCATGTCAACCCTTCTATTTACTTTGTTAGTATATTGTTGTTGGACGCATATGCTTTGTAAGTCGTCTCGTAGTATTTGTTGATCCATAGTTTGTATTATTGTTGTTGGACGCATATGCTTTGTAAGTCATCTCGTAGTAATTGTTGATCCATAGTTTGTATTGACCCATGGTTTGTATTGACACATGGTATTGACCCATGGTATTGGCGCCTAGACTTAGTATATAAGTTTTTGTTGAGACCAATGAAGACACCGTGAATTTATTTGTATTGAGCTTGCTCAAAGGAGGTTTCCCCCTCGAAGTGTCTTGCAATCAATAAAATCGATTCCGAGTTCTGTTATTTATGCTATCTCGTGTATTCTCATTAATTAATTGTTGCAGGTTCTTCACACTTTCTCTTAGATTGCTCAGATTTCACTCACATTATATATTAGTTTCAACATCTTTGCTCCGACACTAACCTTTCTAACCTTCTAGATCCCCAAAACTATAGCGAGCTAGGGACTCTCCTCTACAAGCTATTTGAGCATAGAAATAGGATTTTAAATAAAACCAAATAATCTCTATCTTCTTAAGGCCCGATAAACCAATATTGATTTCAGTGGACATTAAAGACCATCATCATCATCATCATCACACACACACACACACAGATATATACCAACTCGAGATGACACATTATGGTAATGCTTTGAACTTCTCCAATATACATATTTGTATATTATAAATATGATATATCTGGATATAGAAATACATAACAGATATCATGAATGTAACTTACTACTAAAGTAACTTAGCAATGATGGGTGATGTGAGATCCTAACTCATTACTCAATTAAGAATATCTGGTAGAACTCATCACTCAATTAAGAACAAGAGCTGCAAGTAGCAATGTCCATGACATAAGCTTGCAGCATAGTTGCATGGACATGCAAATGAGAATTGCATACATGTGCAAATGAGGAAGCTCACTGCTGTAATACATACAAAACTGGTTTTTAAAGATTAGACGTAGGGCTTATGATCGGTTCCATGCCCATAAATATATCTAGCCTTATCTACAGTATACACGAATTGGAAAGCTAATTAGTAGAAATGTGACATTGCAAGAACATGGGAAATCTTATTGACAATAGTGAAATGTTGAGAAAACCAGTTGCATTGGAGCCAGATTTCAAGTACTAGCACCAAGATGTTAGATTATTGCCATGGAAGATTTTATAGTAGGCTAGAGCAGTGGATAAATCAATGCTACTTACAAGAAATGCTATAAACTATAATTATGCAAGAGTTGTTTTTGCACATTGTGAATAGAATCTATAGATCTACTAGCTAGTTTGTTTTGCAAAACTGTTGATCGTAAAATCTATACAACCAGTAGCAATAGCACAAGACAATGATACTCAGAAAATTCCATATTGTAAATTCAGATACATGGAACACCTACATGCATTCATAGACCTCCCAAAAAAAGATATGTAAGCTAAATTGTCAAGGCATAGTAGAAAAATCACTTGAATGCACTAAACATTTGCAGAGTATTCATTTGGCATATCACAGATTTAGAAATTGTATAATAATAGAAAAATGTCAATAAAACCATTGCATATTTCAAGAACTAGTGACTAATTACAATTACAACCAGGAGAATCACCACGTGCAAGACAGGAAAAGTTTTCAAAATAATGTGATGGAATATTTTGCAGTAGACAACAACAGGAAAATTGTTGACAAAACTATCTAGTGTTAACAAAACTTATACCAAATTCATTTGCATTTGAAACATATTTTCATTATAGGTATCTATAAATTCCTAGTATCAATGCCATGTTATTGTGCATCCATGAACAACGAAGCAAAATTGCATCTGCAACATTAGCTCAATCAAAAACATGATGAATCAATACATTTTCAATTCACTTCTAAAAGCATTTTAAAGGAATGCTTGTAATTAAATAAATAAATAAAATCCTATAAAGTAAGTCAAAAGAGAAAAGATCCTATTGATTGGATTTGGAACAAGAAGCCTACTTAGTTGTTCCAAATTTCAAGTGTCCTAATTTTGACTATGGCCTTGAATTATGTCATTCTTAGAATCAGTTCTCTCTAGAGCAAAAGTGGAACCGTTATACATTGAAGAATGTTCCTCTCCCTCGAAGCTTGCATCATATGCCCTCTTTTCATCAACAAAGGTACTAGCTTTATGAGCAAACGAGTCTATCCAGGTGTCTTCCGTAGCTTGAAGCATCTTGTAAAATAGTTGCAACCTTTGCGCATGCCATCAAGATGTTTGAAAATGATAGATTTAAAATACTGAAACATTAAATCAAAATCTATTATCGAGACAAAGAACAACATAAAGACCTGGAAAATAGGCTTCTGATCTCCCTTTGAGGACATGAATGAGAACGTTGAAGGTAATTTCCTTGGAGACAACCTTTGAACTGCTTCCATGGTGCTGGATAATAACAGCTAACTACAATAAACATATTGAAAAACGTACTAAAAATCAATATCTTTTTATTAGAAACAAGTTACAAATCTTTTAATCAGGATGAAAAGTCAAAATTACAGTGTTATGACAATTTCTCAAGCCAAATCCAAGCTGTCATAGATCCAAAATATCTAGATAATAATGCTAAAAAATTCTCTTGTTTGACACAGGACAACACTTATATACCTCATCTAAATATGTTGACACATTGCACAGTGAAAGATATAAGGCCTCTTGTAAACTAAACACTCGTTTTTGGAGCTCATAAATCATAAGGAATCGTCCAACCAAACCAGAACCACCAACTTTTGCATCGTCCAAGCTTTGTCGTTGTAACTTGTGACATGTTCATGCTTAGCCTGGTATACAGTAGCAATTCCCATGAAGCTATTGTCTGCAAGAAATAGAAAATTCTGTAGCGGAATAGAGGAAAGAGGCATATAGTTCCATTTTGCAAACAATCTTTAGATTCAAAAAATGCAAAAGGAATAGCAAAATATACAAGCCTGAAGCAACAAATAACTTCCTCGAAGGCTCTTCTTGGAATAGCACAATATAAAACCAACAAAAAACAATCTCCAACTATATCCAAGAATGCTCTATAGGAGGAGACAACACTAGGCAGAGTGTTGGTTGATGCAAACCTCCCAAACCACAAATAAAACATGAGTGCCTAATAAGCATGGAGATATGTTTGAACCTGAAGCTTTGCAAGCTCAAAATCCAAAAAAACACATAGGTAGGAAAGAGTTCAAATATTGAAGAGGGCATACTGAGCATAGAGCTCTTCCTTGAGGTTGGCAGGGTGCCACGCACCATAAATTTAGCTAGATGATTGTAATAAAATAAATAAGAAAAGGATTTGGGTAAATTTTCTCCTTAAACGACACTTTCTAGGTGTGAGCAAAATCAAGGCAACCGAAATGTAAATTTCAATATACACAGTTCATGACATGCATAGAAACAAGTACCCACAAACCGAAAAAATCAGTTATCAGAAACATGAATGGATTTAAAATGATGACTTACCTTAAGGGAATTGGTGCCCAAGCGTTCCTTTAGCCTTTTTTTGTTCTCATCTCTTCTTACCTCTAAAGCCATCCTTGCACGGGCTGATTTTTGCATTGCCTGCTCACCAAACTAACTATAAATTCTATACAAAACATCCACAAGCATTTTTTATCTTACACAAACCCACCTTGCCATAAACTTGATCCAATATAGCATATATCACTCTACTAGAAAGCTTCCCTTGACAGTAACCAACCGACCATTAATACAGACGAGAGTACCGCAGGTTCAAGAGTTGAAGGTGCCCTCTTCGCATAACTTTGCTTAGAAGAAGAAGCTCGAAAATTGGTTCAAGATTGCCATATGATTTGCAAGATCAGGCAATAAAAGCACGTGGCTCATATGAAAGCACGTCGCATGAGCAAGGGTGGGTCATAGTGTGCATGACAACCAAAACCAAGCATTATGTGTAGAGGGAGTGACATATACACGCTACCACATCCTATGGTACAGAAACCGATACAGATGCCATTGTCCTCCTGCCAATTGATGCTAGATAATTAGATTATAAAAATACTAACCTTGTTGTTTGAACAAAACTTCCATAAGAGCAAAGCTTTAGCAAGTGGTAAGATAAATAAGTATTGAGGTGATGACAAACCATGGTATGCATGCAAGTGTATTGGTGAAGGTTTGTATTGAATTCGTGGTTTACTATATATAGTACTCGTGCATGGTATGTTTTGGAACAAATGGTTGGTGTTTGAGTTATACGTGGTAAAGTGGTATGTGATTGGAAGTGGTATCCTAATGAGTCAGTTATGCATTTAAATGTTTTATCCTTGTGCAAACATCACCTGATCATTGCATGTACCAGGTAGTAGGCTAAATTTATGTTTTAATGGCCAAGTCGTCAAAGAAACCCCCTGTAATGAACCGTCATATGAGCCAAGTCAATGTTACATTGTTACACGATACTGGTAATGGGGTATCTTATAGACGGGTTTTAGCATTATACATATGGTTGTGATGTTATGGGTGTGTTTATCATAAGTGATGAGTACTGAACAACATTGAATGTGATATGTTTGGGATATTGAACCCCCTATCGACGTTGCTTACATCACATCCATAAATTTTGCATGAGCCTTCCTCTACCCTCAGAATTGCTACCACTCCTTTGGAAATTTGGCACATAGGCCAAGTGGATCCCCCATACCCAACCTTTATGTAGTTTTTAATGAGATGTCTGGGAAATAGACTCTCAAGTTGATCTCCATCGTACATGTTACATCTCACGATGGGCATAAAAATGGATACCACCTTGCCAATCACCACGTCATGCCATTGAACAATAAGAGAGATCGATTCTACCACAATTAGCCTCCAGGTTGCTACTATCTGGATGGGCGCCAACGAATGAGAGACTGTAGGTTTTGAGGCTACTTTTTTTTCACAAATTGTGCTCAGCTTATGCCACCATATCGCAAAGATCTTCTTCATGCATCTATGACGTGTTTAACATGCCTCATATCATGATTAACACCAGATTATCAATAGATTACTGCTAACAATATTTTTGGAATAACATCATTTCATAGACTTGACGATCAAGACGGTCCTCCTTATGCACCAACATTATTCACCGTCCTCGTTTATTGCTATCACATGGACATTTTGTTGCTATCACACGGACATTGGTGCTTGCCGCTCTTGTTTAAATTACTATAAATTTAATTAATTAATGTAAACTAAAAAACTTAAAAGATAAAAAAAATTGCAGTTAATTAGAATGCAATTTTTATGTATAAGTATTTTGATATTAATGTTCCTACATGGGATGTATCACGCATACGGCTAACTTGTTTTAATATAAATTAAAAATTAAAAATAATATATTGATATTATTTTTTTTACATATAAAATCTAAGCACAATCAAAATTCACTTTTATATGACATTCCATGGTAAGATCCTTTTCACATGATGATCGTTATTGATTTTCGGGTTACATACATTGTTCCATAGATCATGAAGATTGTTATTGATTTGATAGTCATTTAATTTTCGCCACCTGGAAACAATAAGTAAATGTTCTGTAACTTAAATTAATTTTCAATTCAATAAAATATGGAAGTAAAAAAATTAGCACGAAAAATCTTCAGCATAGTCTACTGGTCATTTAAATTTTAAATATTTTTACCAGGCTAAAAACTTAAATGCTATTTAAATTTTAAATATTTTTACCAGGCTAAAAACTTAAATGCTTTTTTTTTGCGATGTCCGATTTGAGGTTTCCACCGTTCGTTTTCATGCATTTTCTCGGAAAATGAACGCCACCATCATGAACCCGCACTTCGCACACCTTTGTTGACGTTCTCGCGGGCACGCGACCATCCAAATCCCCGCTCCAGTTTTCGAGGTGCTTTTACAAAAGTCTAACTATTGAAAACATTGCAAATTTGAAAATTTGGCCAGTATGGAGGAACTAATAGGTCCAAAACCATGGCAAGACATGACGGAGCTCAGGACACTTGGCGAGTGAAATCCCCACGTTAGTTCCCGAGGCCGATGTCACCTCTCATCAACCAATCAAAATTAAAATATTAAAAATAATTAAAAAATAAAAATTGTTTTGCAAAGCTAAAACTTTGTCCATAAAAAAATTGAATTTTTGAATTTCGTGCAACTAACTAATATAGGAAAAATGATTACAATATATCATGGACATAATAAGTGATAAAGTACTTACATGGAATGATTATTCCCTCGTGATAAGCCATAAAGTAAAATATATTAACTATACATGGAGTGATGAATTTTTGAATTTTGTGCAACCAACTAATATACGAAAAATGATTACAATATATTATGGACATAATAAGTGATAAAGTACTTACATGGAATGATTATTCCCTCGTGACAAGCCATAAAGTAAAATATATTAACTATACATGGAGTGATTACTCCCTTTTGATAAGCCATAATCTCTATTGCACATTGACAAAGTACAACATATTAACTATAGAAATGATGACGATAACAATTAGACACAAATACAAACTTTTTAAAGCATTATTAATCCTTAAGAGTTGACCAAAACATATTTGGCCTTATTTTAAACTTTTATCAATAATTAAAAGTAAATAAATTAAAGTACATAAAATATCTCTATTTTCTTCACATTTTATTGGCTATATCATTTGAAGCGTTGTTTCTCGAGTGATAATGGATATTATTGATAAATGTTTTCCATAATAATTTTTCCGACATCGATATTCATAGTAGATGTGGCAAAGGTTCTTAGAAAAATAATTAAAAATAAATAAATTAAAGTACATAAAATATCTCTATTTTCTTCACATTTTATTGGCTATATCATTTGAAGCCTTGTTTCTCAAGGTGATAATGGATAATATTGACAAATGTTCTCCATGATAATTTTTCCAACATTAATGTTCATAGTAGATGTGGCAAAGGTTCTTAGAAAATATTATAGTGGAGGAGACGTTATAGATTCCCCAATTAAATTGATTTAGTTTGAAGTTATTGGAGAGGTGCATTAGGTGGCTCTGAGCTACCTAACATGTCCATTGTTCTTACCTTCCTCTACAACGCTACAAGTTTGTTCATGGTTAGTGCATAAAGTGGTGGCTTTCTTGATGCATGATCTAGTAGAGAGGGATGCCATTATTGTTAGAACTAAATTGTTGCCCATGTTTTGGCCTTTAATTTTGAATTAAAATATTCAAGTGCCTCTCATAAAGGGATACTATCGTGAAGTTTTCAATAAAGAAAAACATGACAAATTTTTTCTTTCATTTGTAGTTTGGGATAACCCACATGATCATTATTTCGAGGTGTTTGAATATCACAAATAAATTGTAGCACAAAGTTTCCAACTTGTGAAAAATCATTTATGTTAAAAGTTGCTCAAGGATCCAGATTTATGAACCAATGAAGTTAAGGGATATCATTCAACTTTCTAAACCACCCATTCCTAGCTACATCATTATAACAAAGATGATTCTAAGTTTGGCATGACTCTCATATCTATGCTCGTGAGACTAAGACATTGCATGTAACAAATGTAGGTAATCTTTTGAACGGAATTAAAATATCTGATATTACCAATATAAACCAATTCAAATTCAAAGGGACTACATAGTTATAAAATTTGTATTTTCTCTTACATTTGGCATAAGTAGCAACAAATGGGGATGGAAGTCTATGCTAGTTATATTCATTAGGTTTATAAACCAATTATTTATCTGCTTCAACTAAATGCATGAAAACAATTACTCAAATAGTCTAGAGGTGATGGATTCAAATTATTGATTAATGGTTTTCTTATTGTCCTTAAAACATACTCTAGACTTTTTTGGGAAATTTAAACTATTCAAAGGTAAAAGAAACAAACTCTTAAGGGTGGTTATCCTCTAGTGCTTGGAATATACAACATATAGTGCCATGATCCCCCTTTTCTTCCTTCTTAAGGGGTAGATGGAGATGCATTAATCCTATGAAAACCCGATTTAGTACATCAATGATTAAGTGAAGATGGCATTGGGTCCTCCTCAAGACATTATTAATTTATATTTTTCTCCCATTATTGATTTATATTTTCCTCCCACTAGAAGATATCTTTTGCATAAGACTTCTCTATTTTTTAGCAAGAAGTATGCTGAGGTTACACATTTGGTTGATGACCATAGGAACATGATTCCCACAATGAAAATGATTGCAAATAAATGGAACAAGGAAAATAAGAGGAGGATCTACACAATAGCCTTGCACGAAGAATGTGAGTGATGCTTATCCTTCTCTTCTTTCTCTTCACCCACTAAAGAGTAGAGTTTCTTTTACCCGTACCAAACAAGACGAATGATGTCCACACTTCTGGCTTGTTTTGAATTTCAGGTTTATAATGTTATATACAAGTACTCTCACAAGCCCCTCCGCCATGATGTTTTAGGTTGAGGTATAACTAAATTATAACTAATTACTTGTGTGCATTCCTTTTCTTATCTACAAGATTTATAACTTATTTTTTCTCTTGGTTAAGTTTGAAATTGGGAGATTAATTGTCATCTTATTTTCAATATTTTTCTCATGGGACATCTATAAATATTTGTAATGGCATTGGCATATATACCATGATGCTAATTCAAGTGGGTTTTTATTATTTTCCTTCTGTACGTGCACAAACTTACAAACCATTTTATTAGAATAATTGTTATCCTTTTCTAGTCGGAACTCATTTTCCCTATCTTGACTATTGTTACAATTTGATAGGTAGGTAGAAGAGATATATTCATTGAGAAGCTCTATATTTAAAATCACTATGGTAAACAAAGATTGGCTATATCGATGAAGTTCTGATTGGTCCACATACATCACTATGTACAAGTTCAAGCACCTGAGATGCTCCTGTTTTTCTATTATCAAATTTGAATCGATGTCATTTCCCTGCAAGACATGTTTCACATACACCCTTCACTTCTTCAATATTAGGAAAACCATTCACCAGATTATGTTTATGAAGCAAATTTAAGTAAAAGTAATTAAAATTTCCATATCTTTCATCCATAATTGATTGTTTGACGCCGAACAAGTTAAAAAGGCTTGTTGTTATTGTGGTATTCCATCAGACATATCCTTACATCTTAACCCTCATAACCCTATAGCAATAATATTATTATTGCGATCTTTAATCATGCATTGTTTTTTAATTATATATAATTGCATAAGTTTCATCAGTAATCTTACTAACAAAAAGCAAGTTTGTCTTCTATCCAAGAACAAATAGTTCACTCCATATAGTTTGAACACAATCACTTGAAACTATCACGAGCACATCTCCTTTCCCTTGTACTTCATGAATAATATCATCACCAAGAATAATAATTTCATTGTTTCAAGGAGCAAGCTTGGAAAATACTTCTTGTTTACCGGTCATATTCTTTGTGGCTCTCGAGTCAATATACCAAGCACATTGTGAAGTAGAAATATCATTATGAGAGGCCGTAAACAAATAATCAATGGTAGGTTCTTGTGAAGCAATTGTACTACTCTCAATCAAATGAATCCAATGTCTACCTCCTCTACTTCTTCCTCTAGATTGGCCTCTAGTTCTATTCTTTCCAGCCTTGATATTCCATATCATATCATGGGTATTCCCACTTTAGATGGGAAGGAAAAAATATTTGTAATCATAGAACATTTAACCAAATAAGATCACTTCATTGGATATCATCAAAATCAAGGCTAGTCAAATCACTGGTAGTTATGTGAAAAATATTTAGAGGCTCCATGGGTTTTCCAAATTTATTGTCAACGATAGGGACCCCAAGTGTACTATCAAATTTTGGAAGGAATTGTTCCACCAAGTAGGGGCCACCTTAACCATGAGCAACTCATACCATCCCAAGACAATTTGACATTAAATACTAAAGTGGTAAATAAATGTCTCAAAGATTATCCAAGGAATTTTGTGAATGATTATCAATCACGGTGGCACAATTGGCTACAAAAATGGTAGAATGGTGGTATAACACTAATCACACTTTGGAAAAATGAATTCCGTTGAGGCTGTATATGTATATCCACCACCATAAATAAGAGAGTATGTTGTCACATATTCTAAAACACATTTTGTGAAAAATAATTGGCTACTTTTGATGAAATCCTTCGTATCCTCGAGAATCATCCTAATTAGGAAAGGAATTTAGTTTGGAAACAATCCAACTTAAAGAGAAATAATTTTGAATTTGAAGTAGGAGAGTTGGTGTTCATCCAAGTCCAATTGCACAAGTAGAACTCGTCCAAAAATTACAAAACCATAAACTTGTGCCCAATATTTATGGTCCTTGCAAAAATTGGAGGAGAGTAGACAAAATAGCCCATGCCTTAGATATACCAAACAAGGGAGGAGTGCATGATGTTTTCCATGTCTCATGTTTTAATAAAATTATGGTTCCAACATCAACTTGTATATAGATAGAACTACCCCTTTTGGATGAACAAGGGAAGCTAGTACTATCTGAATTGAAGCTATTTTAGAAGCCATAACCAAAGTCCTTCATTCAATAAATGTCAACGAGTACATTATCGAATGGAGGATCCTTCTGGAAGATGAAGCTACCTGGGAGAATGAATATTTCAGATTAAGGAACTCGTCTTTCTCAAGACTTTTGATGATGAAGCATTTCAAGAAGGGATGACTTGTAATATACTAAAAATAAGATAACAGTTAGTTGAAATAGATACCATCGAAAGGATGAAGAGTTATGTCTATTCACTTTTGTTTGTATAAAATTTAGGCTATCTGCAATTGTAATTCAAACTTCAAAATATTAAAATAAATTACATATTTAGTAATATATTGTCCTAGTTCCCTCTCGTGTGAGTAATATATATGTTTCATAATTAATTTCTATCGGTTACTAGTTCTAATTTTTATAATTAATGCTTTTACCAATGAGATAATGTGATCAATTCATAATATTTGAGTTAGTGATTTCATTAACATTGATAAATAGTTGGTGAAATTTTATAATGACAAAAGTCATGATTTTTATTCCAAAATGATTAATAATATTAATTTTTCATTGCAAGGCTCATTGAATTAGAGTCTAAAATATTATTTAGGAATGTCCAATTTTTTTTTATAATTTTTAAAAGTGAATTCATGTTAATAGTGAATTTCCAAATTAACATTTATTTGAATTTTAATTAAGTTAAGCTACATATTGATCATAGGACTTACTAATTGTTGTTTCCAAGGAAAAAATTATAACTTTATAGTTAAGAAGAAAATTGTTACATTCAATATATGTAAAAAAAAAGACTTTGATACATCAAAGAGAAATTCTAGCCAATATTCTTCAAACTTTCCTACATATCCTATATTATCTCTAGATGACACATCCATATACTATATTATCTCTAAATGACACATCCATATATATATATATGGTGAAACCAAAATTGTAGTAAAATTATCTTCTAAAAAGTATGATATTTCAACAAGTCTCATAAGAGAAGAAATAAAAAAACATTATGGATTAAAAACAAGATATTAGAATCAATGAGGCTTAATGTAAATGACAATGGATAACTTGGTGAACTTGGAACTTTGCACAACATAAGCACTAGTTTACATTGGGATACTAATTATGAGTGAGATGTTTCATGAAAGATCACATAACAAGTGGAAATTATGTACATTTAAATGTATTTCAAGTTGTGCTAGTGTTTTGTCTCATTTAAATTTCACAAACACAACCTAAAATGCATTGGAATTGGTTATCCCTTACCTTGGTTTCCGATATGACATATACTATGCATCTACAAAAAAAAATGCATCTACAAAAAAGGATAGAGAAATGATATGTAAGGCTAGCAATTGTAAGGGGATGCCATATTTCAGATGATACTATACATATGTAAGTTGATCAAACAATTATATTGTATCAAATTTAACTTACCTGTACATTAAAATAATTCTACTAAAATATATGGGCATGTGCAAGCTAATGAGGGTCACTTTTGGCATGTTAGATGCAATAGAAAACTGAAAAATCAGGAATCCCTCAACTTACTTGGACTTTTTGAGATACTTATGCAATATATCTTGCATTGAGTAAAAAAGATGAAATGTAGGAAATTGAATCACGTTTCCAAATATATAACTTTTATGTATTGAAAATTTGCATAGGTATGTCAAGTTTCATGTTTTCTAACAGTCATTTTTTATTTTTTTGGCAAATGATAAGGTATATGTTTTTGTGGGTGCAACCTTTCAATGCCTAAATGACGGTTTCGGGATACAAAAATCGGTAGACATATATAGAACCCGTAGCACTAGTGCAACGCTATTTTTCCAAAATTAAATGTTTAATATTTTTTATTTTTTTTAATTATGTAAGTGATCAAACCTCGAGAACGGTACATCAAATGTGAGTGCAACCTTTGAAGGTCTTAATGTAGTTATTTTGACTTGGATTTTTTACAGCATGTAGAGGTCGGTGTCCTCTAGTGCAGCATACAAGTTTTTTTAAAAATGGTTGTGAAATGAAAAAGTTATGGAATAAACACTAACAGTATGTTTTTTGACCAACGGAGTGATGACACAAGAAAATTAGGAAATAAATAGAAAATCTCAATATTTTTTTTTAAAAATTACATATTTGGAATCTGCATAAAAAATTCTATCTATCCCTAAAATTTCATCACTAATGGTCAGGTGTGTCACGCTGTAAAGAGAGGTGGAAAATAGGCATACTTAGAAAAATACAAAAAATGTCAAATTAGCTATGGTCTAAAAATTCCTTAGCATGGGTTTGGTAAGTCCGAACCAGCCACATAAGATAATGGCTGACATGCGGGCGCAAGAGGAGTAGGTGATTAGGCGCTCAGGAATGCGTGCACATTATGTTTAAATTCAAATAACGCGTGCGCGTTATATTTAAATTCAAATTTTAGTGTTTTGGCGCTCAATGTTATAAGCAATGCGCTAGAGTTATGCTTGTACATAACGCGTGCGCATTATGGGATTAAATAACGCGCGCGCGTTATAATCTTTACAAATTTATGTTTTGAAGTGTTAGATTGGGTGAGATAAAGATAACGATAATGAGGATGATTAAGATGAAGATGATGATGGTGATGAATATGAAGATGATGACAGTGATGAAGATGATGAAGATGATGATGGTGATGATGATGATGAATATCATGATGAAGATGATGATGATGATGAATATGGTGATGATAATGATGATGATGATGACGACGCAGATGATGATGATGATGAGGATGATGCAGATAATGATGATGATGATGATGATGATGATGTAGATGATGATGATGATGACGATGAAGGTGATGGTGATGACGACCACAACGATGATGATAAAGATGATGAAGATGAGGATGAGGATGATGATGATGATGAAGATGGATATGACGACGACGATGATGATGATGATGATGATGATGATGATGATGGAGATGAAAACGACGACGATGATGATGTACTCTCTCTTCTAT
>BSBM01000493.1:9132500-9287500 GCA_027924585.1 Larix kaempferi | reverse complement strand
TCGAGGAACGGAGTGGACCTCGGGATGAGCAGTAGAGAAGCAGCAGGGTAGAAGACCAGTGCACAAGAACAGAGGGAGACGGTTTTTTCAGTTGGAGAGTTCCAGTTGGGAGCAGAGATTGTTCATCCATAGCTCAGCGAGCACTTGCATTTAGTAGAGGCCATGAGAGGGAGGAAGATCACACACACAGAGAACACACATCTACTTCTATATATTGTAAAGGTTGAGGCACACTAATTAGTTATTTACATTTCTTTACATTTTGCATTGTAACCATTAATTTGATTGAAGTAATAGAAGACAACTACTAGCATCGTATTTACACCAAGTCTTTGTCAGCATCATGTGTTATTGTAAAGCAAGAAGGTCTAGCCAACCTGCCTTACACCAGTTGGTATCAGAGCTAGAAAGAGCCAGTAATATTAGATCCTAGAAGAAGAGACTGGTTGAGTTGAAGCACCCTATGAGTAGGAGAGTGTCAGTTGGTATCACCAAATCCATTGTTGAGAGTGAACAACTCCAGCTACGGTTGGGTAAATTTGTGCACAACTTGTGAAGTTCGGTTTTGATTAGACGAGTGGGAGTTTCATCTGCGCTTGAAAATGGCTCATAGAAGCGTTAATGTCCGAGGAGTTGGATGAAGAGCGAATGACACTGCAGTCACATTTGAAATGTTCGACGAGTGCATGAAAACAATGCGATCAAAGAAATCCAAAGGAGTGGATGCGTTCCTGATGTGTTAGACCACGACGACGACGAGGTCGAAGGGGTGGAAGCACAAGAAGCAGCAGGAGAAGAACCAGAAGACAAACTCATCAAACTTCTGAAGGAGATGAGAGGTTGAAAAAAGATGGATGTACGTACCTACTTGTTGATGTATTTGTAACTTCGAAAGATATTCACTTGTATAATATATGTATTACATTTGTAATTTATTGTATCCATGTTGGCACCTCCAACAACTACCCTTGATTTTGTACGAAATAAAGGGGCCCCACATGTAAATTTTTGTAAATATTTAACTATTGGTTTCTTTTATTTTATCTTGCTTGATTCTGTCAGGTGTTTGCTGATCTCCTTTTCCATTTTTTACTTTCCGCACTACCTATCCTTTGACTTGGTTTTCATGGAAGATGATTTGGTGAATGTTTGTTTGCTCAAGTTTCGGCTTTGAGTTCTTCATAATTGATGCTTTTGCTATGCGTTAATAACTTTGCAATGTAAGTAGTTAGCGGAAATTCATTATCATCTCATTATATTATTTAACTGATTGTTTTGTCAACAATTGATCATTTTGTCATTTGAGTTTTCTTTTTTTCTAGTAGTTGAAAGACAATTACATGCTCTCATTTAACCTTAACCAAGTTAACCATATGCTTTGGTTTGAGTAAATTCGACTATCTTGATATTTTGACAACTTTTCTCATTTTTGGTCTTCAATGGATCTATGAATTAACATGTATCTTAGAAGTTTGGTCCAGCTCTTAAAGTAGCATACTCTATAAAGATTGAGGATGAGCAATTAGTTATTTATCTTGAGCTTGGCATGATTTTTATAATCCTTTAACTTTTGCATTAAAAATATGTCATTTGCTTATATACAATTTTATCTTTCAATATTTAAGCATTCCAAAATGCATTAAGCATATTACTTTTTCAAAAGTGAGGAAAATAACTATTTTAAATGCCATATTTTAAAAAAAGTTGATTTCTTTCTAATATTCTTTTTCTAATCACCATGAGATAATGTCAATTATTGATAAATTGGGACTTTGTTTAATAACTTATATAGTTATAAAATTTTGATTAGTATTATTCTCAATCTTTAATGAACTTTATCTTATTTCATAAGAGTGTTGAGATGATTTTTAATCTTGTAATTTTCCCTTTGAATATGGTGAAGTTGTAATTTTCATAAACTTGGTGAAGTTGTAATTTTCATAAACTTGATTGAAGTTGTAGACTTTATTACAGACACTTATAAATTTTTTTCTCTAAAATATTAAAATCACAACTTCTTAAATAATCTAAAAGCATGTGCTTGTTGGGTAAAGTGTTCAAACTTTTCTTAAATGGAAGGCTACGTTATTTTATTCCTTACATAAAGGATTGACATATTTCTTTTGTAAATTAATGATTAAGATGTCACCTTATCACATGTGGAGTATTGATGTCAACGTAACACTTTGATTTGTTTTTACTGCAGGTTTTACAAAGAGCATGCGATCGCATTACCCAAAATATTCTTGAATTGAAGAGGATAAATTTTTAAAGAGGATCGCATAAGCTTTTCACCCATTAAAATTTTGTGACGCAGTCATGCTACATGACCAGCACGTCAAAGGAGAAGATCTCTACAGAGAAATTCAAGGCTGGAATCACGCATTAATTGTTGGATCACTTCATTCACCGAGCTGAAGGAGTAGAAAGTTGCCTTAAAGAGAATGCATTTTTTGACATGTACCCACCGGTTAAAAGCTGGTGTAGAAAACTTATGAGTTTGCAGGAGCACCACCAAACATCAGTTGAGAAACTCAAGGAAGAAATCACGCCCATAATCCTTGAGACCATGCTAATCATGGAAGTATCTGCCTGAGTTTACATTACAATTTCATGAGGTGTTAGATCATTGCCACAACTGTATTCGGTTGTATAGCTAAAGAAATCAATTCCACGTTGTTCAAGAATCCGTTAACAGGTTGTTAAACATTAAACTGATACTACAATTGCAACACCGAGTCATATGGAAGGCAAAGATCCTTCAAAGACAGCATTTCTACACAGGAAATTCGAGGTGATAATTCAGAGTTTTCACCCGCCGTTAAAAGGGAGTAGAATTTCACACCAAATTCATGAGTTCGCCAAAGCCAGGGAAGTATCTTATCTGTTTATCTCTGTTATTTTATAATTCATGATCACTCATTTATTTCCCTTCTTTCTTACTTTGCAGGTTCGATGGTGAAATGGTGAAAATGAGTTAGAATAATTCCCTCGAAGATAGCATGAAAATGGGTCACGTTCATTATCATGACTACTCCAAAATCGCGAAGGGGTTACTCCACATCGCAGATAAGCACATATCATGCCAGTATGTTTATTAATGCGTCAATGAAGGTTGGTTAAACCCCATAGTTAGTTCCCCACTGTCTATATAAAGAGCAGAAGATGTCAACTGTAACGGGGGAGAGCGCTCGACAAAGCTGGGAAAGGCTTCTCTTTCAAAGTTCTGTAATTTTCTTGCTTTTAATCATTTGTTTTTTGGAAATTAGAGAATAGGAGACGCTACTGCCAAGGTGATCATTTTGGGATAGAATTCGACAGAAGAAGGCTGGAAAAACTCTGTTTATGCTAAAGCTTGTAATTTCTTGGAGGCTTTTGATTAATACAGTAAAGTTGTTTTCCGATATCATCTTTTGTTTACTATTTCTCCTAACATTAGATCTATGTCTACATAAATGTTTCAATTGAATTTCTTTAAATGAAATGTTTATCTATTTCTGCATATGATTCAGAGTGTATTATGATTTATGTTAATTTTTCAATTAACATTGTATTACAGGTTAAGTTGATAAGAAACTAAATCCATCGAGCATTTCTGGAAGATTGATGAACACGCTTATCTTACTTCCACATCAAGTTAATCTATCATAAAAAACAAAACACTTCTTAGAATAGGTCTAACTTAGTTTAGATTCCTTTTTAGATAGGTTTGTTTTATGATTAAACACACTTTGTTTTCTTTCATTGGACGACTGATCTTTTAGATCAAATCCACTAACTCTTAGAGTGCCAATGGAGGCCGAATATCCGTGGGTGTTAATCACACCAAACAGCTCGAGGATAGGGTAATACTTGTGTAGGATTACCTGAAGCCTTTGGCTGGGTTTTCATCCCCTGTTGATTGCCTTGGACACCATTCCAGCACCTGCACACCCGGGGCATCAACAAGTGGCGCTAGAAGGAGGGCATGAACCGACACATTGCCCATAATAAGACCTAGCTTTTATTTATTATGATTTTATGGCTCTTTCCAAAATCCTTGCATGGCAGTCTGATACTGCGTTAAGCCTACAAGGGCCTTTACATGAGCTCTCTAAAAAGGCAGTTAAGATCTTGCCGAAGTTCAATGGCGAAGGTAATGTTTCTGTCACCGAGCATATTAGAATGTATGAATCTATTTTTATTTTATTTAATGTCATACATGAAGATAATGCTTGCATATTATTCCCATTTACCTTCAAAGGTAAGGCTTCTCTTTGATTTTATTTTTTATCTTTGAATTCCATTTCTAGCTGGTTAGAATTTAGGAATGTTTTTAGAGATTCTTTTGAAGATTATGATATAATTGAAATTCATCAAAATTTGATTCAAATGCAGGTACATGATGGAGAATCAATTCGGGATTTTAACACACGTTTTCGACAAGTGTATTACAGCTTACACGAAAAACATCGGCCTTCATCACAACTCACTTTTTGCTGGTATGTTAGATCTCTTCCTAAGACTATGGCTATGTTCATCTTACATGAAGGGATAACAGATTGCAATGAAGCATGCAAAGAGGCTCAAGTTCTTGAGAAATACTTGAAGAGGTATCATTTAGATCTTTTTCTTCCTTCTGTTTCATATGATGAAGAATCTGTTAATGAAGAATTAAAGGTTTCACAAATTGTTCAATTAAATTTGCAAATTAATGATCTGTACAATGAAGTTAGTTCCATTAAAAACGAAAGAAATATTCAAAATACTTTACATGATTTGAAACAAATAGTTTTTGCATCCAAATTTCAATCTTCCCTAGATACAAAAAGGAAATCAATTGCAAATTCTAATCATCATTCTTCTCTTTCAAATGAATGTGAGTACGATGAGTGTTTCACATCTGCCCTTCATTGTTTGGAATCTCAATATGAAACTGTCAAAGAGAATATTAATCCCAATACTTCCAATCTATGTAATGAGCAATTTGTTCAATCAAACTTCGAACATTTTCTTTTTTCTCAAATTGATCATAATGACCCAACTATCAATGAAAATGAAGATTTCGAGAATTATGAAGAGGAATTTTCATCTATTTCTAATAATTTTAAAACTTCTTTTTTAATAAGTGATATCCGTTCTTCTTCATTTTATCAAACGATGGATCTTAGAGTAGAAAGATTTGAAGATGCTAACTACACTTCAGATTTTGAAAGAACATGTTGATTCTAGTCATTTTGCGAAATCTGAAAATTCTTTTTCTTCATCCTTCGATTCTGATTGTTATGAACAAAATGAGAACGATAAGTCTTTAGAAGATGAATTGGCTGAAATCGAAAATGATTTTCAAAATATTTGTTTGAAATACACTATTTCTAGAGAGCATATTTTAAATGAAAAGTTATTTCGATCAAATAATTTGAAATTAAACAAACCTCCCTCACTTGATGAGAATGAACATTTAAATAAAAATCAAGAAAATGAAACCAATCATGTACAAGGTTTGAATCCTCTCATTTTCTTTCAATGCAATAATGATGATATTTTAAAAAAGGAAATTCCCTCCACTCTCAATTATGATGAAGTTCTTTTGAATCACAATTCTAATAATTTCCAACCAACCTTCTATGATCCAATTTATATTGGGTTGGAACAATCATTCTTCAATCATTTTCCATGTCATTTTCATGTCTTTGTAAATAAGAACCTTAGATTGATTTTTCCAATTTTCAAATTTCAATTCTTAAGATTTTTATTGCTAGTGCATCATTTGTTTTTTTTTGCAGGTTCCAAGTTACTTGATTGGCTCCATTGGAAATTCGATTATACTTAGTGTTTGTTTTATTTTTAGAGTAGTGTAGGAGTAGGTGTATAATAGATTAGTTTTGTTTATTTTTTTAATAATTAGATTACTATTTTGGTTTTCTTCAATAAAATATTTGCGACGAAAATCCAAGTCGAAGTTGGGAACGACGCTTCTTCAGATGCATTCAGGGAAGTATTTTTATCCTCTTTCACTTTATTCATGCTCTTGCTTATTATTTTATTGGTTCAAGGCATTCATGTTTGAATGATCTCTTTAGTTTTAAATTATAATGATCATGTCATGAAATGTTTTAAATTAGTTCATTTTCAGGTTTTAAGAGCAAGGATATTTTGAAAGAAGAAAAAGTAATTAAAATTAGAACGTCTTCATTACTCATGAATTTTGATCTTTCCTGGATATGCACTTAAGAAAAAATGGGCTTTTTACATATTTTGTTGTTGCAAATTGAACACAATTTAGTTTAGTTTCTTTCTGCACATACTTTTTAATAAAGGGGGCCTTATTGTCCTAAACAACTTTACGCGATAAATAACAATGTTGATCATAATTCTTCAAACGAAGGAGAATCAATTTCTTTTAAGAGTTTTATTATAATCAATTCAATTAATCGATTCAATACATTTTCATTTTATGAATTGATATAGTTACTCTCTTTACAATAACAAATTCTTTCAATTCTACAAGCACGACCACAAATCCCACTTTTGTTCGCATAAGGCAATTTGTTAAGGCCTATTCTTACAATTATTTTACATTTCTCTTAATTTAGTTTTTTTTTTCAATAAAATGGCTTCAATTGGCTCAATGTCTCATGCGGTTCATAATACTACCAATCGAATATTTTAAGTAAAAGAAAATCTGTAATTACATTTAAGGGGTTCTTATACAAACACTACTGTAATCAATTCAAATAATTATGTACAATTTATGAATTGATACAATCAATTGACTATTTATCACCCGTGTATAATTAAAAAATTCTTTGTCAACTACAAAACTTTTAAAGGCATGTTATTCCACATGAGATGTTAGTCATAGTTGTAAAGCTTCGTTTGCTTTAATTTTATTTTGATTAGATCACTTTTCATTTTGATTTTCAAATTGTTTAATTAGGTTTGTATTTCTTAGTTTGATAATCATTTTTATTGGGGTGAGAGGTTGAAATGTTAATTATCGAAAGATCGATTCCGATTATTCTACCATTCTTTATTTTGAATCATGTTTTATTTATCAATCTTTTCTAAATTTTAATTGATAGGGGATTGTTGATCCTTAGTTAATGATACTCTGGGGCAAGTTAGTCATTCAAAGCCTACATCCTTTGAAGTCTTGTATGTGAAGGAATATTTTCAAGGTAATTTTCAAGAAGAGACTATCCTTTTTCCCGTGGTGGAACACATTCCAAGTTTTACCATCATACATAAACTTAGCTGCAATGATTATCTTTCTTCTGACAATTATCACAAATCAATACACAATGCTATTTTAACTAATTTCTGCATTATGATCTAATTGGATCCTTCTTTAGGAGAAAATGAGTGGGGCTTGCATTGTTATCATCTAAAACCTCTTAATGCCATCCCACTCTCTTAAGGAAATTAGTTGCTTCCCCATCCATTAAGTAATCTCTTATGAGATTAACATAACGTAGCCCAATCCTCTTCTTTAACATCTCTAGGAGTGATTTTGGAAAAATGAGGTCTTATTACAAGCCGTCCTTTTCATGATCATACCTTCTTATGGAATGACTTTATCAATATCTAGTAACCAAGCCAGGATACCGGCTTGTAGCCACAAAACGGTTACAAGACGGGGGGTCTCATCACGAGCCAGCTCGCTCATTATCTATAAGTTGGTGTGAATGAAACTATCACAATCTGATCACCAAGTCAGGACAGTGGTTTCCAGCTTCTTTCCAAGGATGCAAATATTTAGCAAGGATTGATAAGATTCACATATTTAACTAGTGGATGGGATAAAAGCAACTTATTGGGTTAAAAGGTAACCATGTCGAGGCTATAGACACTTGTTGGCAGCAGGGCCATGCCTGTGGTATTAGAGGAAAACCATTAAGATAACATCTTCTTGTAATCACAAATTGTTCATTTAGAGCGTGTTTCAATGAAGAACATATTTTGTTAGAAATCTAGTCAATCAATGCTTGTCTTTGCATTTTCAGTGATGGTTAGAAAGTTAATTATTAAAAATCAATTGCAATTGGGTAGATCTTTAAAAGGTGGACTTGTTGATGTGGTACCCATGTTATAGAGTAAATTCTCTTTTCATTGGAAACCTTATCTTTGTGTCTTCATGTACATGTAAACTTATATATTTTCAAGGCAGAGTTAACTGCTTCGGCCCAGCATGTCGCCATTTGTTGGCACCCCCAACAACTACCCTTGATTTTGTACGAAATAAAGGGGCCCCACATGTAAATTTTTGTAAATATTTAACTATTGGTTTCTTTTATTTTATCTTGCTTGATTCAGTCATGTGTTTGCTAATACCCTTTTACATTTTTACTTTCCACAAGTTACCTATCCTTTGACTTGGTTTTCATGGAAGATGATTTGCTGATTGTTTGTTTGCTCAAGTTTCGGATTTGAGTTCTTCATAATTGATGCTTTTGCTAAGCGTTAATAACTTTGCGATCTAAGAAGTTAGTGAAAATCCATTATCATCTCATTATATTATTTAACTTATTGTTTTGTCGACAATTGATCATTTTGTTGTTTGAGTTTTCTTATTTTCTGGTAGTTGAAAGATAGTTGCACTCTCTCATTTAACCTTAACCAAGTTAACCATATGCTTTGGTTTGAGTAAATTCGACTATCTCGATATTTCAACAACTTTTCTCAATTTTGGTCTTCAATGGATCTATGAATTAACATGTATCTTAGAGGTTTGGTCCAGCTCTTAAAGTAACATACTCTATAGAGATTGAGGATGAGCAATTAGTTTTTCATCTTGAGCTTGGCATTAATTTTATAAGCCTTGCACTTTTGCATTCAAAATATGTCATTTGCTTATATGCAATTTTGTCTTTCAATATTTAATCATTCCAAAATGCATTAAGCATATTATTTTTTCATAAGTGTGAGGAAGAGAATTGATTTAAATGCCATATTTTTAAAATTTTGATTTCTTTATGATATCTTTTTTCTAATCACCATGAGATAATGTCAATTATTAATTATTAATAAATTGGGACTTTGTTTAATCACTTATATAGTTATAAAATTTCATTAAAGTGATTAGTATTATTCTCAGTTTTTAATGAACTTTATCTTATTTCATAAGAGCGTTGAGATGATTTTTAATCTTTTAATTTTCCCTTTGAATATGGTGAAGTTGTAATTTTCATAAACTCGATTGAAGTTGTAGACTTTATTACAGACACTTATAACTTTTCTTCTCTAAAATATTAAAATCACAACTTCTTAAATAATCTAAAAGCATGTGCTTGTCGGGGAAAGTGTTCAAACTATTCTTAAATGGAAGGCTATGTTATTTTAGTACTTACATAAAGGATTGAAATATTTATTTTGTAAATTAATTATTAAGATGTCATCTTATCACATGTGGAGTATTGATGTCAACGTAGTGCAGGTTTGGATAGAAGATTACGTAAGGGGAAGGATACATGTCAAGTTTTGATATCATTAAAGTGATTTATAACTACCAAAATGGATCTAATAAAGCTTCTAATTTCACGACACTTTGATTCGTTTTTACTGCAGGTTTTACAAAGAGCATGGGATCGCATTACCCAAAATATTCTTGAATTGAAGAGGATAAATTTTTAAAGAGGATCGCAGAAGCTTTATCACCCATTAAAATTTTGTTACGCTGTCATGCTACATGACCAGCACGTCAAAGGAGAAGATCTCTCACGAAAAGAGTTAACCAGTTCACATTGATACGTAAAGGGCTTGGCACAACACATTATCTACTTATTTGTTCTTTCATGTAAACCGGAGATTACTATGTCAGTTACCAATTTATAATAATGACGCCGGATATAGTATTGCCCGTGTGTTACCAGGGAAAGGAAAATGGCCACCATTATCGAAGGGATAATTACAACACTGAAGAAATTTACCAGTTTATAGAGAAATTCAAGGATGGAATCACGCGTTAATTGATGGATCACTTCATTCACCGAGCTGAAGGAGTAGAAAGTTGCCTTAAAGAGAATGCATTTTTTGACATGTACCCACCGGTTAAAAGCTGGTGCAGAAAACTTATGAGTTTGCAGGAGCACCACCAAATATCAGTTTAGAAACTCAAGGAAGGAATCGCGCCCATAATCCTTGAGACCATGCTAATCACCATGCTAATCATGGAAGTATCTGCCTGAGTTTACATTACAATTTCATGAGGTGTTAGATCATTGCCACAACTGTATTCGGTTGTATAGCTAGAGAAATCAATTCTACGCTGTTCGACAATCCGTTAACAGGTTGTTAAACATTAAAATGATACTACAATTGCAACACCGAGTCATATGGCAGGCAAAGATCCTTGAGAGATAGCATTTCACCACAGGAAATTCGAGGTGATAATTTAGAGTTTTCAACCGCCGTTAAAAGGGAGTAGAGTTTTACACAAAATTGATGAGTTCGCCAATGCCAGGGAAGTATATTATCTGTTTATCTCTGTTATTTTATATTTGATGATCATTCATTTATTTCCCTTCTTTCTTACTTTGCAGGTTCGATGGTGAAATGGTGAAAATGAGTTAGAATAATTCCCTGGAAGATAGCATGAAAATGGGTCACGTTCATTAGCATGACTACTCCAAGAATCGCGAAGGAGGTTACTCCATATCGCAGATAAGAGATCATGCCAGTATATTTATTAATGCGTCAACGAAGGTTGGTTAAACCCCATAGTTAGTTCCCCACTGTCTATATAAAGAGCAGAAGATGTCAACTGTAACGGGGGAGAGTGCTCGACAGAGCTGGGAAAGGTTTCTCTTTCAAAGTTCTGTAATTTTCTTGCTTTCAATCGTTTATTTTTTGGAAAATAGAGAATAGGAGACACTGCTGCCAAGGGGATTATTTTGGGATAGAAATCGACAGAAGAAGGCTGGAAACAGTCTGTTTATGCTAAAGCTTGTAATTTCTTGCAGGCTTTTGATTAATACAGTAAAGTTGTTTTCCTATATCATCTTTTGTTTACTAATCAGGTTTATCTGATAGGTTTCGATTTCTATTTTAGATTGTTATCTATACTGTTGGATCTTTTGCAATTGTTATTAAACACATAGATCTGTGATTCGGATTTCTCCTAACATTAGATCTATGTCTACATAAATGTTTCAATTGAATTTCTTTAAATGAAATGTTTATCTATTTCTGCATAATTTATGTTAATTTTTCAATTAACATTGTATTATAATTTATGTTAATTTTTCAATTATCATTGTATTACAGGTTAATCTTCAGCAAGTTGTAACACTTAATATTACATTCATTTAATTTTCATTGAGTGATTGTGTTTTTTAAGTTGATAAGAAACTAAATTCATCGAGCATTTCTGTAAGATTGATGAACAAACTTATCTATCTTCCACATCAAGTTAATCTGTCATCGCAAACAAAACACTTTTTAGAATATGTCTAACTTAGTTTAGATTCCTTTTTAGATAGGTTTGTTTTAGGATTAAACAGACTTTGTTTTCCTTCATTGGAAGACTGATCTTTTAGATCAAATCCACCAACTCTTAGAGTGCCAACGGAGGCCAAATATCCGTGGGTGTTAACCACACCAAACAACTGGAGGATAGGGTAATACTTGCGTAGGATTACCTGAAGCCTTTGGCTGGGTTTTCATCCCCTGTTGATATCCTTGGACACCATTCCAGCATCTGCACACACATGGAATCAACAATCTCCAACGAAGATGTCTTATTCTTCCGATTGAAAGTGTCATCATTTGTATTTACAACTGTCGCAAGTTTTATTGTAAGTGTCGTAACTTATATTTAATGGGTTATTAGACCACCTTAGAAGGGTCGGGCCAGTATGAGTTAAGTGGAAGGGTTATTAGACTCCACTAAGGGGTCGGTCTAGTTAGGAAAAAGGGCAGGTCAAGTTAAAGTATAAATAGAGTGGTTGCACCACTCTATTTGCTCATTCACTCACACATCTCACTCGCATAGTTGAAAGAGAGGATTGCACACAAGTGGAGGAGTAGTTGCCAGAGACATCTGTATTTTGGGGTTTCATCTTTGTGATATTTGTATTGGTTCTTATTCTACCTCTGAGGAAGTTGTAGTGTTTTTCACCTTTATGGTTTTCCCCGGTGAAATTCTTTGTGTCTCTTGTCTCTTGTGTTTGATATGTTGTACATGCTATTCTCTTAGTTAAGATCCTAGATCATATTGAATCAAATGATGAAAAACTAACATGGTATAAGAGCTATCCTGATGGAAGGCATTGTATGGCATTTACGACACTTGTTGCACTTGCGACAAATTGGAAGCTAGGGATTGGTTTAGTAAAACCTAGTCATCATGGAACTTTCGCTATAAATACGTTTTGACGAAGGTTCAAGATCTGAATTTTTTACAGGACGAAAAATAAGACACGGATATACCCTGTGTAAACATTTCAGCCTCGAATTCGTTGTACTTTGTGATATATGATCCGTATAAGTTAGGGTTTCTACCTCTTCTAGAATGTAGTCCTTATCACGCGACCTAGGCACAAAGGTCATATCTCGGGCTAGGAAGCTCCAAATGGAATTACCTAAAAAGTGATAGTTAGGGAATAGACTGTAGGTTCACAGGTTTGAGTTTCAATGGTCTAAGTTGAAATAGTGGCACGTGGAACTCCGTACAGGTTGTATGTTGTTTCATCGCGTAAACAAGTCATGTTGTGACACTTAGCATATCTCTATCACGGAGAATCCATTGAAGCTCAGATTTGTGGGGTTAGAAAGATGACAAGTCAGTATACCATAGGCCAAAGTTTTAGACCTCGAGGATCCAAAATTTCAGAGATGCACGAGAAACAATATGGCATATCTTTCTGTCAAAATAGAATTGGATTCTGAGCATTTTCATTTTGGGTTGTCATTGCTGCAGGAAATTAGGGCTTTTGACAGAAGTGGAATTTTGGATTGTTCTCATCATAGGATTTCTCTCCTCAGGAAAATCGAAATTTAGAGACTAAGATCAAACTTTTTGGTTGGATGAATCTATGGGAAAGTAAAACCCTAATTTGACTTTTGAACGAGAAAACCACGAAACCATATTTTGATAGAAGTTGCAGATCCGAAATTCATAGGTCATTTTTTGAGGGTCAATTTTTGAAGTTTTCAAAATCTGAGCACACCAGCTTGCTCGCCTCATTCAATTGCATCGCTCTGTCCAGACAGAAGTTTGAAATTCTAAGTTTGAATTTTTAAAGTTTCTCTGTCAAACCCTAGAAAGCTCCAGATCCAGTTTCAACAAATCAAGTGGTAAGACCTAAATATTTTATTTCCATTTGAGTTTCTCGTTAAGATGTCTCACCACACCAAGCTTGAGGATAAATTTGAAGGGGATGATAAATTTCGAGCATGGAAGTATAGGATTGGGTTAATCATAGAATAGAATGAATTGGATACCTACACAAGTGAAGAGGTTCCAGTTCCAGAGGGAGATGGGGCTAAGGCCTTACATAAGAAGAAATTGGTCAAGGCCAAGAAGATCATTGCAGACTCTATCAAAGACCATCTCATACCACATGTGTCTTCTCTAAAGACACCCAAGGAGATGTTTGATTCCTTGACCAAGCTGTTTGAAGGGAAGAACATAAATTAGAAGATGAATTTGAGGAATCGATTGAAGAATGTCAAGATACAAAATGAAGAGACCATGTAGTCCTACTTTACAAGGTCCTCTCAGATAAAAGAACAACTTGAAGCTGCGGGAGAAGATATAGAGAATGGTGAAATTTTTATGACCACCTTGAATGGTCTTCCTAGGTCATGGGATTCCTTCATTCAAGTAATTTGTTCTAGAAAGAATCTCATCACATTCAGTAGGCTATTGGAGGAATGCTCACAGGAAGAAGCTCGAATTGTAGCTCAAGAAGAAAAGATGGATAATGAAGACCAGGATCTCACAACACACACCAGGAAGAATAACCACAAGATGGAGCATGCTCATCATAAGAAGGGTAAACACCACTACCAGATTCAGAGGGAGAACTTTCTAAGATCCATGAGAGATCTTTTTCACATTCGATGTTATACTTGTGATGAGAAGGGACACTATTCTAGAGATTGTCCCAGGAACAAAAGAAGCTCCCACAAGAAGAAGATGAACAAGAGAAGACATCATGCTCACATTGCAGAGGATGATGAACCTCCAAGGAAGAGAACCAGGGAAGACAATTAAGATTCTTCAAGTGATGAAGAATATGTATTGTAATGAAGTTTTACATGAAAGGATTAGAAGAAGCTACTGCAGAGTTGGACTCCTAAAAACAAATAATCTATGGAAGAACCTCTCATCCATTTTCAGCATTGGTTAAGGTGCACACTATTAAAGACTCCAATAGCTCTTGCAAGGGAGCAAAGATTGAGAGGGAGTCCACCCAACAACCAAACAAAGATAAGTATTTCAATTGTCATTTCTTGTATATATGATTACTTAAATGATGTTGTTCAGTCATGTATATACTTATGCTCCTAGATTTAGGATGTATATTATGCATTTTAGAAAATTTTCATTAATGAACAAGATACTACTAATATAGTAATGGGTAAGTGGCCTATGGTACTGTACAACACTCCATTGCTACTTATCTAGATTGAAACCTCTTTGCTGACATCTTGGGAGTATTGCACACTCTTAACAATGTTCTGGTAGAGATGGAAGGCATATACAAAGTTATAGGTTATGGATAAATGTTGTATTGAAGAATTGGCTAAGATAATTGCATGATTGTATGACATATGTCCTTATGTGTAAGATTTTGTTCTGAAAACTATGAGAAAGTTCTAATCATGCAATTGAATTTGACTTGTAGGAAAGATCATGTACAATCATCTACAAAAGAAGAACAATGACATTTGTTCCAGTAACAAAGTTCAAGAAAACTACCTATTGAAGATATTGAAGAATCTGAAGTTCATAGGATCAGGGATGCAGTAATGGAAGGATCCCATGATTGAGGAGTACCAGTCGATCATGAAGAATGATGTCTAGGATGTGGTCCAGAGACCAAAAGGGAAGGCTATTGTGACTTCCAAGTGGATCTACGAGATCAAGCATGCTGCAGATGGTAGCATAGAGAAATACAAGGCAATATTTGTGGCTCATGGCTTCTCTGAGAAAGAAGGGATAGATTATGAAGACACTTTTGCACCTGTAGCCAGATACACTTCTATGAGAACAGTACTTTCTTTGGCTGTAGTGATGAAGTGGAATATACACCAGATGGATGTCAAGACATCCTTCTTGAATGGTGTAGTCGAAGAGGAAGTGTATGTGGAGCAACCACTCAATTTTGAGACACATGACAGGGAGTCACATGTGTGCAAATTGAAGAAATCCTTGTACGGTTTGAAATAAGAACCCATGACATGGTACGACAGTATTGACAGGTTCCTAACTAGTTTGGGCTTTACCAAGAGTAAAGCGGATTCCAATCTTTACTACAAGTTTGAGGAAGGAAATCCAGTGATACTCCTACTGTATGTGGATGACCTGGTTGTGACAGGTGAGGATGGGTTGATTGTTGATACTAAGAGGAAGCTTGTTTCTGAGTTCAAGATGAAGGCCTTGGGAATGATGCATTACTTTTTTGGCATGGAGGTGTGGCAGAGTGCATATGGAATCTTCCTTGGACAAGGGAAGTATGCAGTCAAGATCCTGAAGCATTTCAGGATGATGGACTGTAGGGCCATGGCCACACCTATTGCATCGAACCTGAAGCTATTGAGTGATGCTTAATCAAAGTCGGTTGATGCCACAATGCATCGTCAAATTATTGGGTCCTTGATGTACCTGACGAACACAAGACTAGATATTTTCTTTGCTATGAACACATTGAGCAAGCCCCTAATGGATCTTAGACATGTTCACCTGATTGCTACAAAGCATATTTTGAGGTACCTGAGGGGTATGGTTGATTATGGGCTCCAAGTATGATCCGAATCAAAAGATTAACTTGGAGGGTTATGTTGATTTGGATTGGGCAGGTAGTGTTGCAGATAGGAAGACCACTTCAAGGTGCTGCTTCAATATGGGATCAGGGGTGATCTCTTGGTTTAGCAGGAAGTAGTCCTGTGTAGCACTTAGTACATCTGAAGCAGAGTATGTCGCAACTTGTTCGGCCAGTTGTGAGGCAGTATGGATAAGGAAGCTACTGTCAGATTTATTTGATCTCCAGTTGCATGCTACTTGTATCTTCTGTGATAGCCAGAGTTGTGTGAAGTTGTACGAGAACCCAATGTTCCATGACAAGTCGAAGCATATCGAGATCAAGTATTAATATATAAAGGATATGGTGCAGAGAGGAGTAGTGAAGCTCCTATATGTTGCGATGGATGAGTAGGTAGTAGATGTGTTGACCAAGCCACTAGCCAGGGTGAAGTTCGAGTACTTCAGAGAGAGGCTTGGTGTTCTTCAGATTGAAGATACTTCCAAAGGGAAGTGACAAGACACAAATGCAGGAGCCCTTCCTAGAATTGTGACAGGCGGGTCCTCCCCATTGCCGTGGATGTAAGTGTTGTGTGATGAGCATCCGTATGATGCTCCGTATGATGATGATCTATATGATCATTTGAATTTGTATGATGCACCGTGAGTGATGATGATCTGTATGATGCTACGTGGCTGTGGATATCTTACAGGTTGTGCAATAGCATGTAATAGGTCCCTGGGAGATCTTGCAAGTTGTGCTTGGCATGTAATCAGTCCTGGGATTCTCTTTTGAGGTTTTTCTTGTTCGCATATAATTGCTCCCTGGGAGATCTTGCAAGTTGTGCTTGGCACGTAATCAATCCTGCGATGCTCTTTCAAGGTTTTGCTTGGTCGCATGTAATCGCTCCCTGAGAGATCCTATAGGTCGAGTAGTAGCTCGTAATCAGTCTTAGGATGCTCTTTCGAGGTTTTGCTTGGTTGCATGTAATCGCTCCCTGGGAGATCCTATAGGTTGAGTAGTAGCCACTACAACAAAATAGCCCTTTAGGGGCGGTTTTGTCGTACGAGGGTCTTGGTAAAACCCCCCCTAAAATTTTTTTCATACATTTGGAGGCGGTCTTCTAAAACCGCCCTTAAAAGTCATGGAAATTGGACTTTTGGGGGCGTTTTTTTTAAAACCGCTCCCAAAAGTCCTGAAATTTGACATTTGGGGATGGTTTTACAAAAACCCCCCTAAAAGCTCAATTCTCATAACTTTTGGAGGCGGTTTGTCAAAACCTCCGCTAAAAGTCATGAGAATTGAACTTTTGGAGGCGGTTTTTTTTGGAACCCCCCTTAAAAGTCCTGAAATTTGACTTTTGGGGGCGTTTTTGGGAAACCCCCCCCTAAAAGCCCAATTCTCATAACTTTTGGGGGCAGTTTGTCAAAATCCCCTCTAAAAGTCACGAGAATTGAACTTTTGGAGGCGGTTTTTTTTTAACCCCCCTTAAAAGTCATGAGAATTGAACTTTTGCAGGCGGTTTTTTTGGAACCCCCCTAAAAGCCCATATCTCATAACTTTTGAGGGCGGTTTTTCAAAACTACCCCTAAAAGTCGTGAGAATTGAAATTTGGGAGGCGGTTTTTTTTGTAACCCCCCTTAAAAATCATGATTGAATTGAACTCTTGAGTGATGATTAAGGCCTTGAGACATCACATAATCTCTAAATAGTGAATCTAATTTAAACTACAAGTGGGATATGTTGGTAATTTTTAGATCTGTAACACCAAAAATGAAAATTTTCTTGTCAATTTCAACATGCTAGTAATTTTCATTCTGCCATTACCCTTTCTTCTCATTGTTTTCCCCTTTTTGTGAATGGTGAATCAAGTGGATTCCAATGGACAACAATGGCAACAAGAGAGCATAACATAACACACACATGCCCATATCCAAGGCCTAGAATATATTTTAAACTAATGAGTTGAGTGAATTCAAGATGCAATTACAATAATTATTAGGCAAAGCATCCATATGACCAAGTGCATCACCTTGGATAGAACACATATTGGTAGTCAATAACAAGGATGGAACCTTTTGGATGTGCATTGGTTATTCAATGTTAAATAAGGTGACAATTAATTAAGAACATGTACCTCCTACCCAAATTGATGATCCTCTTTATTAACTTAGATGGGAAAAGGTTTTTTCAAAGTTGGAGTCAAGTTTTGGGTATCATCATATGAGAGAAAAGAGTCACGGTCTACATTATTTAAGATGCGCCACCACCTGTCGCCTTGTTGTAGACACATGCCGCCTTGTTGTAGACACATGTTAGTGCATACCATTATTGACTTAATTAACTACGTGAAGAATGAGCTCTCCACCATCGTCATCGGTGTCTATGATCGGAGACGGTCAAGGAGGAACTTTAGGTTAAACATGCCCGATAATGGCATGGCTCCGAACTTTACATGTATTGTTCCTGAGGAGTTGTTGTTAACACGAAGCTTTGGACCCAGTCTAGTAAAATACGAGGAGACATAATTTTAAAGTTAACCAAAAATTAAATACATTGGTCAGGGTCGATGCTATATATTCAACTTCATCAGTTTCGTTTCATCAGTTGCCATGTGTGCCTTAAAACAGTGAGTGGAGGTGTCTTTCACCAAAATCCTGATTCCACTTTGATCCTTATTTGTTGCACCATCGAAGAATCCCATGGGTGAATTACCAAATAAAATTGTTCGATTTATCAAAATTTTTACTTTGTTCGCACCTAGATCTATGATGAATTATGTTGATGCTTTAATAATCCTTCTCCCAACCTCGTCTAGGTTCTGTCTGTAGCCTTCAAAAAGAATGGCATTCATTAAAATACATAAGCACCATGTGACGATAAAGGGAATTGATTTTACCTTAGGATTTGTTAAAAAACAGAGCTTTAAATTTTCTTAAAGGGGCTGCAGATGCAATTATTTTTTACTTGAAGAATGTTACAAATCAAAGTCCAAAGCTCTGAGTAATGCTGCAATCTATTGCAAGATGTTGTATGGTCTCCTCACTGCTCAAACATAATGGATAGGCTGAAGGTCCAATTCCACCCCTTTCTCTATAAATCTCCCCTGTTAAGACTTTATTTCATAAGCATAACCACATAAATAGAATTGATTTTGGAGGATCTTTGATTTTCCATATCACTGCATAGCACCACTTCAAATCATCATTCTCATAAAGATATATAAATGCATTATAGGCCTCTTTTATTGTCTGCACAATCCCTTATATTTTGTTCCAAGTCCAAGCCAACCTATCTGGTTCTGTAGACAGAGTGATCCCATTTTGGTAAATTCCCTATATGTATGTGTTCCATTCACTGGCTAGAGTTCTTGTGAGTCCGAGATCTTATGCAGAGAGCCAAATACTAGAACTTGTCAAGTTGGAGATATTTGTCTTACGTATATATGCAATATAATAAAGGCTATGGCTGTGTAGGTGTGGTAGTAGTTCTTCTGATAGTATAAAGCCAGATCCTCCACCCAGAAAAGGATCCAAGCCTAAAAGAACTCTCGTACCTATACCAACCTTCCAAGCAATCCACCGCTTAACCACAAGTAGTGTAGTCAATATATTTTTCTATATAATGGAGGCTATTGGGAAAGCAAAGTGTTTCTTCCTCAGCCATGATACAATATCAACTCCTTTCAAATATTTCCTTCTCATAGTGACACTCCAAATACCATCATGAAAAAGTGCCCTCCACAGTGATTTGGTAGTTAGGGCCTTGTTAAAGAGATTGAGATCTCTTATTCCCCAACCTCCCTTATTTTTTGGCTTTGCTATCAGACTCCATCTTGCCAAATTGTAACCCCCCTGAAAGTCCAACTGGTTGTCGCAACACAGTTCCATGCATGTCAGACAAACTTTTAGAAAAAAATCTTTATCTCTAACATGATCCAGCATAGTCTCTTGAAGAAACACAACATCAGGTTTAACTGTAGACAAAATCTCCTTGAAGGATAGCATCTTGGACTAGGCACCCACAATCCCCCTAATGTTAAGAGAGATTAAGACTAGCATTAAGGAACCCTCATATCAGGGTTAAATGCTCTAAGTTGCCCAGAAGGAGAAGGAACAGAAATAGGGTAATTTGAAGAAACCATTGTGGGGTATGTTGCCAACCCTCCCTCAACAACCCCATGTCTTTTTTCCTATTAGTGGAATTGTTTTTAGGCTTCTTCCTGATGGTGACATTTGCAATATCCACAAGGCCAACTCCATCTACAAAGGATTTATAGGTCTGAAGAGGCACTTTATTAATAAGAACTTCTTTGTATGAGGGTTCCGAGGGTTTGGTAAAAAAATTTGTATCCAATGGAGGGGGAGAAGCCAAGGTGCATTCACTGTGTAAATGAGGGGTAGTGTGAGGTCCCTCAAGTGAGGTCTCAGTCAAAATAGGGCTTCTGGGATCTGTAACAACCAACAGTTCTGTCAATGAGGGGGAAATCAAAGGAGGGTTTTATGAGATGACAAGGTTCAAATGAGAAGTAAAGGGATGGGAATTGTTAAAATTTTCCAATAAAATTTCCCAGAAAACCTCAAAAATATCGACTAGCCACTCCTCATTACTACTTAGCAAAAGAATGTCTTATTCAGTTAAAGAAGTACTAAAGAAATTCGGAAAGAAAATATTTAACTTAGCAATGAAAGATTCAGTATAGGGGAATTGACTGGGAACCTCCCTCTGAGCATTCTAAGTTGACCTCCCATTTAAGTCTTATTCTCCCGCGTTTGAAACCAACTCCGGTGACTAAGCCTCTCCAACCACTGAAGGACAATATGTTTTTATATGGCCAGTGGATCTTCATACATGACACTGAAAGGGTTCTCTCCAATGCTCTAGGGTTTGAATGAAGGACCCCAAATTTCCTTTGAATGATTGTAATAGTCCCAATAATGAAAGAAATGACGTTGAAGAGATAATTCCTTCTTTTCAAGAAGAGGGGAAACAAGAAGAACACGGTATGCGCATTAATTATTAGATTTTAACTTTGTGATAACTTCAAATTTGTCTATTAATCATTGCTTAACACCTTTACAATTCCTTCTTCTATAGATGATGATCACAAACAATCATGCCAAGAAGATATTAACATAGAAGGGGATGATCCCTCTACACATGCATCGGGTGAGATGGTCAAGAAGAAGTGTAGAGGACCAACAAGATGTGCAAACATCAATAACTTGGAGGCTCCGCTTGAAATTGAAATTAATGAAAGGAACCAACCAGTTGGTCCAAACTCTGTGAAGCTATTGTCATTACTAGGTGTACTTGCTACGTAGATGGTTCCAATCACATATTTTGATTGGTGAAAGGTTCCAAGTCCACTAAAGGATGACTTGTGGAACATCATAAATGTGAGTATTAGAACTTTCTCTGCATTTGTATTTTTGCATGATTTCAATGTTTATTTTCAAACAATGGATGACATATAGTAATTCACTTCTTATATGTTGCAGTCCAACTTCATAATCCCTATATGGAAGGGATAAGCCTCCATGAGGGTCTCCTTTGAGAGACTTATCGAAACTTCTATTTTTTCTCTTCGTACAGGCACCGACGCACCCTATAGACTAGAAACATGCGTCGGTGAAGCGCTTTGTAGTGGATCAAGGTAAGTCGATAAGGAAAAGACGTGCTTTACTAGAAGGCAAGGTGTGCCAAGGTCTCTAAACAGGGTTTTTACAGGGAAAAAACCTCATGACTCATCTTCTAAGGATTTTGGTCAACTACTTCAGGTATTTAGGCAAGGATAAAGTGTACTTGGTTCATAATCATGATGAGTACAAAATTTCTGTGTAACAATGAATGAACTATAACTTCATCTCTCGAATACATAGAGTTAAAACCCAAAAACGTTACTATAAAACGTAATTACGAAGAAACCAAGGCCATTGGACTTATCACATTTATCCTAATAAATTTTAACTTGTTCAAGCCTATACCTAAAGTGTCTAGTCCCTTTTGATCCACTACACATGCATTAAAACCCTCTATAGGGTTGTTAAAGGTGACCTCCTACTCCACTCCTGACCCGCAACCTAAGTTTTTTTACAATGGCACCAAAGGTCTTCCACACCACCCCTTGTGTTGTTTGACAATATGCACACTAGGTATTCGGTATTCAGAGATGAGATGAAGATTTAATCCTCTATCAAAGAGTCCTTTATATAATCCACAAGTAGAAATTTTGCCTCCATCCTCTCATTCATTCGAACAATTAGGTAGGCCAACCTCCGAAATTGTATTCATACTTTTTTTCTATATTTTGCATAAATTTTGTATTATTGACCCCTTTTGCTTACTAATTTTCTATGCTTTAGATCCTCTACTCAACTTCTTCTTTGTTCAACAAGTCTTATTTCTTACCCTCTAGTAGTTTTAATGCCTGGATTTCCTCACATGAAAATACTCCATTAATATTTTGCTAAAAACTATTACGAATTTTAACCTCAGCCTCCTTTAGATCCCTTTGATTGTCTTGAGCCTTCTTTTTTGTCCAATCAATTGCCATTGTTTTCACCTACCTCATATTATCAACAAATTGTTTCATCGTTGTATCCCCTTAGGTTACATCATATTTCTTCTAGTTTCAAATAATTAGCTACCTAAATCTTTCTCATTAAACTAGTCATGGTTAAATTTGAATGGGGTTGGGGGCTTCTTGTCCTCATTCTCATTTTGAAACAAGATAACTAGGTGATTAGAAGACCCACCATAACCAACCCAATATTTCAATTTTGCAGCCTCTTCCAAACATTTTTTGCCACCATAAATATATATAGCCTTTTGAAAATCCCAATAATGATCCTTATAGAATCTCTCCATGTTGGAACTAACTGAACAAGTTCAACATATACCAACTTTAACTCCTCAAACATATGAGAGAAAAAATATGCTAAGAGGTTTGGTCTATCCACTTCCCTCCATATTTCCCTCAAATTTAGGATTATATTTAAATTCCCTAAACAATAATTTTCTCCCTTGCTAGGGAACCTTAATCCCTTCACATCTCCCATAAGACATTTCTATCTCCATAAAAAATTAACAATATTGAAAACCTTATCTAAATATTTAGCTTTAAACTCAAGAGAGGATTAATAGTTGAGTTCCACCCTAAAACTCTTTGAAATGCCCTCAACATCAATTGAACAAAAATTCCATCCCTTCAATTTTTTCGAGAGAATTTTGACAACTTTGTTTCCCAAACACATGGCTTCTTGAAGGAAAACTATGTCTAGTTTGTAAACTAAAAATAATATCTTTAGGACTTGTTGTTTGAGGGTACCCTTGATCCCCTTTACATTAAGTGAGAGTACAATAATTAAGGACATTTATTTTGGGTCTTCTTGGCTCTAAGGACCCCACTTATAGACATTTGCTTTCCGTCCATGAATTATTTTGAGGATTTTGACTTTGTTATGGCCATATGCGATTTTCTTCCCATCCTCGATGATTGTATTGTATCCAAGGCTAGTCCTCCCTTAAGGACTCTTTTTCCTCTAGGAATTATGATTTCCTAGTTTTCAATGAATGGTTAGATTTGTGCAAATTTTTGGGACTTTAAAACTTGGTTGACTTCACCATTAGAGTTTCAGGGCATAGTCTTGAATTCTCGCTTCCCCTAAAGAGGAAGCTCATCAAAGGAGCCTTTGAGAGAGAAAAATGATATATGGGTTATTGGTTAAAATCCCTCTTTTGGATTGGTGTTTTCATGCCCAAAAAATTTGAATAGCATTGTTAAAACCTACTTTCTTAGATAAAATTGGAGCAAGGGCATGCTTAACTTATAGGATTGATGAGTGGTTCTTCAATTTTTCCACTTATGAGCCATTCAAAGTCGCCTTGGCTCACTAAATTTCTCTAGATATTTTAGTTGCTTCAATATTGATGTCTCCCCCTCTATTTGGAATTGTTACTTCCACTTTTGAAACTACTTTCTTCTGTCTCCATAACTTTCAAGCCATGATCATTTTTACCTCGAATCTCAACATTCTCTTATGGGGATTTGTAGGTTATGTACAGGAACTGGGTGTTCCCCGAAGGACTCTATATCAATAGTTCGAAGTTCTGCACAAAATTCTAATGTTGATGGAACTACCTCTGGCCCATGTGGGTCTAGCTCTTTCCCAGTTTTGGGTTCACGAACTGAGCGTGCCCAAGATGGGTTTCCCTGTCAGTCAGCTTGGGCTTTGCGAAGTCTAAATTTCTCAGTTGGAGGGCATAACATTGATGTGCCTACAGAAGGAAACTCGACAAGTGGTGCACCATACATAACACTAGGAATCCAAGAAAGAGAATCCATGGAAGTTCAGGAGAACCATCATCGTGTGCGTGAAAGCAAATGGATTTCAGGTGCTGCAATTCAAGGTGTAGAGGTATGTTCAGGACAATCGCCAGAAGAGGCATATGGGTCTGTAAGATTAAAGCCCTCTCATCTCAGTAACCAACAGAAACAAAGGGTTGGAACCAGAGAATCCATGGAAGTCCAGGAGAACGCTCATGGTGCGCGAGAAAGCAAAGGGATAGCAGGCGGTGCAATTCAAGGTGTAGAGGTATGTTCAGGAAAATCGCCAGAAGAGCCATCTGGGTTTGTAAGATTAAATCCCTCTCTTCTTAGTAACCAACAGAAACATAGCATTGACGGTTCCAACTCGGTCGTGATGAATAAGGGTTTACCGACTAGTTCATATTATTAGGGTTACAGAGGGAACAAAGAATAATGTTTTGATATAAGCAGAGGAGGTAGAGGAGGAAGCAGGGGAGGCTATGGATATCAAAGAGGAGAAAATGATAGGAGATCAAGGAACGAAGCAAAGGGTGGAATAGAAGCAGAGGAGGAAGAGGAGGTAGAGGAGGATATGGCTCTCAAAGAGGAGAAAGTGACCGCATTGATGCTCTGGGTCAATTGCTATAAGGACTTTTCTTTCTTAAATAAACCTTTTTTTTAATGGTTCATGTTTAATATATGCGTTTTGTGCTTTCATGGTCTTTTGTTTTGAATTCAACAACAAATCTTATTTAGACAAGATTCCCAATTTTGGGATGTCGGATTCAGATTCTCCAAGGTATAACTATATCTTTTGTGTTCACAAGATATGGGGGAGGTCGACACTTGAGGAACATTTGGTAAACAAGTATCATAAACAATTTTGGCAGAAACTTGCATAATTGGTGTGAAGTGTTCCCAAGTGTTGATGCTGTCCTTAGCCTTTTGTTTGGTATTTTTGATGCCACAAAGATCAACAGTAATGGCGTCTTTATAAGAAGTGGGTGATTGCAAAAACTGAGTAATGGTGTGTTTGGTCTTCAAAAGCAGAAGTTCATTGTCATTGATGAGTTTCTCAGGGTCTTCAATTGGCTGAGCAAGAACACGGCCTTCATAGATCCCTTCCTTTTCCTATATAATATGTTCCTTAAGTTGTGTGATGAATATCCAAGGTCTGTTGAAGCAATGCCTTGTGTCCATTGGTCTTTTTCAAAAAATCATCAAAGTATTCTCCATAGATTGTTTTCAATTTCAGCCGTCCTTAATCTATGTACGACAATTTTCTTAACAAGTACTAGAACAAGGGTAACATTTTCTGCAATAATTCTCTGCTGTTGGAAAAATGGAGTGAAATGACTGAGATACTCAAGATCCTCTTGTAGATGATGTTCTACATTACTGACTGGCAAAGATTGTTGACAGAATTTTCATTGTTGATCAAAGAGTCCACAATAATAGAAAGTTGTATGATAGGATTGAGGCACTTGTATGATAGTTGTATGATAGGATTGAGGCACTTGCATGATAGTTGTATGATAGGATTGAGGCTATGCCTATTCTTGAGCTGTAAGTTGATTTGCTTTGTGTGTTATGTTTTCCATATGTAGTTGCCTTCTGCATTTATGTTGTTTGGTTGAAGCACATCTTCTCCATCTAGAATGGTTGATGGGATCAATGTATATGAATTGTAAATAATTTGACTTGACTCAAGTAGAATGGCATGGCTTGGGAAACTAATTGCATGAGTTGACTAAGGGTTGAAAATAGTGTTTGACATGATTTCCTTGAAATGCTGAAGCTCCTGTCAAAGAGTTTGTGAGTTCCCAACATTGGTCTTGACTAACCCAAACTTAGGTCGACTAACCAGTTTGTGGAGCCAAAGGGTATTACCATGAAGTTTGAACACTTGAGAGCAACATTTTGATAGCTTCATCCATTTTTCCACAGAGTGCATGAATTTTTGTTGTGCTTAAGATTTTAGATATTCATGTCTTCACTAAA
Organism: Larix kaempferi; assembly: GCA_027924585.1. NCBI lineage: Eukaryota > Viridiplantae > Streptophyta > Pinopsida > Pinales > Pinaceae > Larix > Larix kaempferi. Next base: position 9,261,241 of record BSBM01000493.1, on the reverse strand, counting down.
TTAACAACTTCATCAATCCAATGCTATTTTTCATCTTCTGTGCTTGCCTATCTAAGATTTCATCATACAGAGTCAATTAATTGACTTCAGCTATTTTAACTCTTAATGATGCCGATTTGTTTATGGAGGTTCATGTAGCCATATGTTATGTCATGCAATATTGATGTTCTTGGTAAAATGTGATTTTCCTGGCACATTAAAAAAATTATACTATTTTCATGCACTGAAATTGAAAGGGGGATCTTGTTGTCATTATCAAACATAACTCCTTTGCTTCCATAGTCAGACACTATTGCTACCCTCATGTTTGTCGATATCGAGCTTCATTCCCTCAATCAACAGACTTTCTTTGACTTGAATAAACCATGTGAAGACTTGGGTTACTTATAACTAGTTTCATTGTGAAATTTTTGGCTTATTTGTTCCATGGCAATACTGTCTTCTTCAAGGGAGATGTATTTACACCCAGCCATGTCATACTGCAAAAAGGAAATGAAAACATAGCTCTAGTATTATGAGATCATAAAGGATCATCTTGGATGAATGCGCATTCTGATCAAGATAAACGACTTCTGTTTACCATTAAGTTGTGTTGCATCATAATGCTCTAGACTCATACCAAAGAGCATCTGCTATCATCTTCATTAGAATTATTGAAATAATAGATCCTTTTTGTTTTCTTCTTTCTCTACTTGTTTGGTTGTGCATATTGCTCTTGTTAGTGCTACTTTGTTCCCTTCTGTACAAAATATTCCTTCTTAAGCATCCAATCAAAATATTCCATGGGTTGGCTATCATGTTTTTCATATCAACCTTTGGATTGATGTAGCAAGGGCACCATGATGCTTTATTGTTGTACATAGGTATGTTGAAGATTTGTGCACCTGTAGCAAATGTATGCTTTGTCCAAATTCTCTTCATATCAAACTTTTAACCTTGACTCAAACTTATCTTAAGGAAAGCTCCCTTGTGTTGGAGAAGAACAAACCTAAAGTGAAAGGGAAGAGCTGTTGAGGTGACAATGGGAAGCTTTCGTGAGTTACACAAAACTATCAACTTGGTGCTTGGGACTTTATACTTTTATGGGTTCTAGATTTCGTTGTAAAAGTATCAAAATCAAAGAATTCATCCTTGAGTGTGGATTGTACCCATTGATTCCCCAAAATAGTGCATCCCATGTAGGAAGAACTATCCTTAAGGTAAGAATGTTTAGTATCTCCTCCATTCAATGAATTATTCTTTCCCTCACTCTGAAAATAACTTGTGGCATCTTGGACATAACCATGTATTCTATTAAAAAAAAAAAAACATTTTTCCCCTGCAGTACAGGTGTGTGTTCATTGTTGAGGTTTCATTTGAGATGACAATACCTTTCATAAGAAGTATATGGAGATAGTGTTAACAATGCAACAAAATGGAATTGATTATAATCAAACAAATAAAGCTGAATTTCCAAAGTAAAATTGATTATATATTACAGAATGCAGCAGTAGCACATGCATGCACGCATGTAAATATATCTTAACAAGCCATAAGGTTTAAGGCCACTTAGCATGACTCTGATAAATAGGCTCCAATACCATGGGAAGGTGCACAAGTGCAGTCAAAAACATCATCTCTTGGAATTATCCATGTGTAATAATTTTGAAGTCTCAAATATTCTTGATTATTTTGTTTTTAAAGCTTATTTCTCATTTATGTCTATTGTCTCTATTGGATGGAAGATGATGCAGCCCATGGACTTAACAGTGAACTCAGAGAGATTCCACAAGTGGAGCAATGGACACTTTCTCTAATCCTAAAGAAGCTATTACTATAAGCAATTGTAGTTTATTTTTGAAGAGTGATGCCTTTTTGTCTAGGTAATTTTATTGAATTATGTCTTCAGTAGTATTACCGTGAGACATTTTTTTTTGAAGAGAATGATATTTCTATTGATTGAAAAATTTACCCACATATAACATTAAAAATATCCCAACTCTGGTAGAGATGGGGACAGATCACACCCTGGATAATATTTGGGGACACCATCATAATTAATATCTTAAACCACCAATCTACTGCAAACATTTTCATGTGACAGGTCACTCGATCTTCAGAGTTGGAAACATCTCCTACAACATTTGGTTTCAAAAAGTGAAAACATCACCTAATTCATAATATGGAATTTCCTATATGCTTAAATCAGTAGCAATGTTCCTGCTCAGGAATTTATTCATATTATTAACCTTCCAAATCTTTTTGCCAGTAATTTGTATGTGTTCAACCTGCATGGTATTTTTTTAGGCTAGTGTACATACTTACACTATTACATTATACAGAGCTATTATTATACATACATAATATACATACTTACTTATTATTACATTATACATACTTAGACTCTGGTTGACATAAATACACAAAAATATTCTTACCTAAGTATGCAGGTCTGAATGTGTCTATAAGGTTTTGCATGTATATCTAGCCTTGGGTCCATTAATCTACACAAATGTTTGTCAACAAATGTCTTCTTTACTTGGACTTGAGATAGGAAAGCATATATAAGAAATATTATTTAAAGGTAATCCAGTCATTGTCAAACAAGCACTGCCTTTAATGATGTAATGCTCTCCACCATAGTGTTTTGGATAGCCTTCTCTATTTCTTAGTTTCACCCACTCCTCTGCTTCTTCCCCCATCATATTCTGCCAATTTCTCTTACAAAGCTACCAATTCCTGAAATCTTTTTTATATTCCACAATTATTAGATAAATATTTTTGTGGGCTCAAGATTCTTCAAGATCATGCTGCTTGGACATTTCACCTCATTGACAGAATTTATGGCCTAACTCTAGGGTCTTGTACCAATCCTGAGTAGATTTAGAAACATCAGTAGGTGTCCCATTGACGCATTTTTGGTGTAGCTACTTCATGTTCAAATTGGGCCTTTGTTGGACTGGAAGTTACACTATAGAGTTGGTTCAACAACCTCGTTTTCTTGGTTTACAATTCTACTCCACAAATTTGTAGGAAGCAAACAGACCAGGGTATAAAACAGACCAGTGACACCAAAGAAAACAAATGATTTATTAAATGGTATCCATCATTAGTTAGACCCAATAAAAATTTTTCCTAACACAATTAATGTAGGTAGGTGGTGGGGGATTGATAGTCATTGACATAACCGTCCAACATGATGGATAATTCCAATCATTCAATTTTAAAGGCAACGCTCATTCCAACTTGGCCTCGATTCACCGGAGTAGTTGATTGAGTATTAACCATTGACCAAGGTTCCAACCTTCTTGTGCTCTACCCCACATGAATGGCATGTCAGAAAAAGGGAATATGTTGGGTGGAAGTCCTTGGTGAATTGGTGGAACAGATGCCCTCAAACATGGTGATTAATTCAAAGGAATTTTTTGTTATGTGGCTCAACCTCCTACCTTAGGCTTTGTTTCTTGAAGAAAATTCCTAAAAAGAAAAATAGGTGGTGCTAGCTAAAAATAAAAATCTAAGCATTCAGAATTTCCTCATTAATGCCATCAGATTTTGCCATAAAATGCCCATTCTAGACTTTCTATCTATAATTGTATTCTCTAAGGTGGCCCAAGTAATACACATTAATTTTGGTTCTCTCATCTTCTTGAACTATAAACAATTCAGCTTCTTGAGGGTTATTTACTACCTCAGTTTTTCTACTTGGTTTTCTTATCCAACTCATTCTATAGTTTTGTGGATTACTTTGGTAACCCGAGACTTTGACCAACTTTATAATATTTTTCACTTAGTGTTTCTATTTTAATAAGAATTTTAACTTAAAACACTTGACATGAAAGATAATTTAAAATTTCAATTAATTCTTCCTGACTTTCAAATGCTTGCTATCAATTTCTCTTGACAATGGGGATTTCACACTGTTTTCAGCACTATTTGCACTATTGTATTCATTTTCTCGGGCTCTTCCCCATAGTAGGATATGTTTCCAGCGTACAAGTACTTCACTTAGGAGCCATTTTTTCCACCATTTTCATACCACTAGTATGGGCACTCACAAACCCTATTTTATGAGTCATTTGCACAGTAAGATTGATTTTATTGATCATTTTTTTGCTGTGGTCTTAGTTTGATGTGTGCAAGTGTTTCATTTTGGAGCCCTTTTCTCCATTCATTTCAACCAATGGCCATCGCTACTCAATTTGTTTCATCATCAGCATCGTCTCTATTTCATGGCAAAAGTGCTTGTAACCCTTGTCTGGATCATATGCACTTAGTCACCCATGTCTACACATAATCGATTTGGTTTATTGCATATCGCCTATCCTAGTTGACTCCATCACTGTGATTGCTGAGATTTATTTGGTGATATTTCAATTCTTGTGCTGATTGAATATGTGGCAAGAAACGTTGTGAATCAGTCATCCCTGTGCACCTTTCCACTACCAAACAAGCCTATCTCTAAAACTGGGCTGAATTGGAGGGTTAAAAGACAATTCTAGGCATGAACAACCCGATGAAAAGTGATTAACAGCCACCAACAACAGGTTTGGAGGAATGCTGGGTTGAATTTGAGGGTTGAAATGGCATTAAGAAACAATTTTGGGCATGGATATGGACACGAAGAGCAGACCTGGGCACTCCAACAGCCTCAATCCTTCATTTTGGGCACAAACAGGGGTTGTTTTAATCTCCCAATTAGTAGCTTATAGTAGTATTATGAATTCTGGGTGCTTTCTCTCCACAAAAATTGTGTAAACAAAACTAAAAAGCAGATTTGAGTTAATTTCAGACCCTAAAAACCAAGTTTGGGTGTGATTTAAGTCATTCTAGGCAGCTTTATGAGCTCTTTTCATGATGAAATCTCATCTCTTCCAAGTTGAAGTAATTCTGGGCACATATTTAACCCCAAACAACGGTCCCTTTTAAAGTTCTAGGCATGAAGAGAACCTTAACATCGACTCCTGCACCATGCATAGTTCGTTTTCGACCCTGCTTTGCAGACAGCCTTAACATCCCCTTGTATTTAATTAAGTTTTCCACACACAATAGTATCAGGTTTGATCTACGGAAAAATGTTTCTTTACATCTTAATGCAAGTTTTTTCCCTCGGAAACAACTAATTTGCTTTATTTATGCAATTTGGTGTGATGGCATGAATATGGTTGTGATTGCATATAGATTGAGCATGGTACAAAAAAAAGCAAGAATTTTCTATCCAAGTGAATATAAAGTAAACAAATGCTCATCAGCAATGTATACATTTATATTTCATTGTAATTTTAAAAGCAGTTCTTAAACATATTTAGGAGAAAATACATACCTCAAAGTCAACAAAAGCAACTGGCATTCCACCTTTAGTTTGCATCTTCAATATTTTGAAAGCCCGAAACCTATTTAAGTGGAAGCCCCAAATAGAATCAAACAAATTTATTTGAAAAAAATCACAAAACACAAGGTAATGCACACAATCATTATGGGCAATGGTAGTGCTTGATGATCCCTATGAATTAAAGTCTTTCACATGTACTATAATCCAACTTTGCTTGAGAAAAAGTTTCATAATGAGAAGTGTTACCCCATATCTTGCTGGGGTGACTAGTAGATTTTTCACTTGTGATTGCCAAATCATGAGTGCTTGATGACAGATTGCTAGAGTTATGCTTCACAGATGATTCCCTAGATGATTTTCTTGATGGATCTTATTGTGTAGTAGCTAGCGACATGAGATCTCTCCATGACGTTTAGATTATTTTATGCCCTCATATTGGATATTGGCATGCTTGCTCATCCTCTGTCTAACACTTGTACATTCATTGAAAGGGAGCCCATCAACTTAAGGCATCCCAAAATTGTGAGTTTTCATTGGAGTGCTTGGTCTATTGGTGTGGTTTGATGGTATTTGGAGACTCTTCCATGAGAGTTCCCTAGCTCCTAGGCCTTTGATCATCTTCTTGGTATTATTATCCATCATTTCTTGAGGAGTGCTCTAGCCCAAGAGGAATTTTTCATGATTGGGGAGACTTTGTTGCTGATTTTTAGAGTGCCCTCTCATATGTGGTTTGGTATGGCATCTTGAAGACATGTTGTGGTTTTCCATGGATTACATGCTTGAGGTCATTGATCCTATAGTGCAAGCATAGTAAGGATAAGGATATCGTTCTAACCTACTATCCCTATGATGAGATTTGAGCCATGGAACCAACCTACTATGCTTTTGATGCACTTGGGGCCATTTAGCCTAAATTAAGATTTAATAATTATGAAGAGGGTGCTTACAATCAAAGCTCCTCAGTTAAATGATAGATAGTTTTTTAGTTTAGAATCTTGGACAAGCTCAGGGCCATATTGAGCCTAAAGTAAGTGATAACCTTAATCAAAGCGGAATCACTGTATAGCTCTTAGTAGGGGTTGGATAGATGAGCAACCTTTAACCTTGAGCAGGGCTATGGGGGAAATAAATCAAAATTTGTTGGTACAGAAACTAGTTGGGGTTAGATGCAATCCTTGATTGATTGTACTTGCACAATAACTTTGACCATTACATTTAGGGTTACTGGATGGTAAATATATCAAATGATTTTTGCCATCAAGCCAACTTATTATGCTTATGATGCACTTGTGGCCATTGAGTCTAAAGCGAGATTAACAATTGCAAAGAAAGCACTTACAATCAAAGTTATCCTCCTAACTTGAGTGATAGATATTTTTTAGTTTTTTCTCTTAGGCAAGTTCAGGGCCATTGATCCTAGAGCAAGAGGACAACCTTGGTCTATTTGAACTTGCTATATAGCTCAAAGTAGTGACTGGATGTATGAGCAACCTCAAACCTTGATCAAAGCCATGGGAAAAGAAATCAATGGTTGTATGTACACACACTAGTGGGGGTTGGATGCAATCCTTGATTGAACATACTCACATAATCACTTCAACCATTGTGCCTATGGCTATTGGATGATAAATATATCAAATGCTTTTGTCTAGAGTCGAAAACTTGCTCATTATTTTGGCATGCTTGGTGCCATTGAGTTGAGAGCATGGGAATTTTGATTCGGGGCATTATGCACAACTAACCCATACTTTGCTTACACTTGGTCCATCGACCTTATAGCAAGATCATGCGCAATATGAGACATAGTTGTTCATCTGATTGGTTTGGTCAATTATTCACCATTTTTATGAGGAACAATAGAGCTATGTTGCCTAAAAGTAGTGCTGGTTATGATACTTTTAAGATTAATTCCATCATTTGAAACAAGGGTTAGATGGTTGACTCACTCATCATTTCAAATGTATACCACATTGGTAATCTGTAAGAACGGTTTGCTCATGAGTCAATTATTCCTTTCTTAGGAATTAGCTGTTGAAAGTACCAATATATATGGTGTAGTATGGTCAAGGAACACGCATTCCCAGAATCCATTTTATTGGGATGGGTAAGATCGGGTTCACTAAATGTAGACAATGGAACAGGTGTTTGAAAATTACGGACAACAACCTTCTATGGCTGCTAAGAGACCTTGATAAGTGGTTGAGGCATTAGGAGAAGTGCTCCAATAGTCCTGTTCAAATTGGAACATCAAATATCAGTCCCATATAGTGTTTCCCTGATCATAACTAGTTTTGGTGCCATAATTGATTCTTTGCTAACAAACTTAGATATCTATTTATTCTAGGCATTTTGTTGAATATTGTGAATATCTCTTCCTTAGAGAAGGTACCTTGCGTGAAAATCAATAAACAAAAGCTCTAAGATGCTTTGCTCATCTTTGGTGATATAGAAGCATTATGCATTTGTTGAGTCTAGAGGTGTTGATGAAGCTAGCCATGCAAAATATTTCTTTCAAGGAAGGCTCTTTAATGAGCCTATGATACAAGTTTTATATTCAAATATTAAGATTGGGTTTGTGGATGATCCACAAGATAATCTACTCCTTTTTACATCGAGGCATTATGCATTTGTTGAGTCTAGAAGTGTTGATGAAACTAACCATGCAAAATATGTCTTTCAAGGATGTATTTCAAGGAAGGCTCTTTAATGAGCCTATGATACAAGTTTTATATTCAAATATTAAGATTGGGTTTGTGTATGATCTGCAAGATAATCCACTCTGACTTCATTTTGAGAATCACTTCCATGTGATACTCCAAATACAAGTGGATTTTCGTTTGGTTCAATTGAAAAGTTTGGGTCTGCGGGTATGATCATATGGTAACCATTTTGCAGTGGGTTTTTTGACATATGGCACCCTATACCCATATCTAATTTTGCTAGAACTCTGAGTTTGCTAGGATAGGGACAAAATTATGGAGGTAGAGGAATGTTGTTGCTAGCAAAGCACACTTGTTAAAGGTGGAACTCTTATTTGTAATTAGTAGGTAAAATAATTGAAACTAAATTTCTAGAGGTAGTGATTCCCTTTACAGGAAGAATCCTATATATGTTCACCAAACAATTATGAGTGATGGCACAATCTTGTTTTTAGTGCCTCAGCATTTTCCAAGTGTGTTTTGAAGGCTCATTGCACCAAGTGTTTGTAGTTGGCATGCAATGTTATGCAGTAGAGTTCATCACATACAAAAGTTTCACGTGATATCTAACATAGATTTGCGGAGTTGTTGTTCTAGACCGCATGTTTCACATCACCAACCTTACAGATAGAATACTTGACAATGCAGCTCCAAATGGTTCCATGGCGAGGCTCCCCCCTTGTATAATGCAACCAGACTTACATCATTGTTTCTCTCCATGATTGTGAATGTTAGGAGAGTTGAGATCACTCACTCTTGTGCTTCACTTGAGAATCAAGTTCATATAGCCTTGGAAACACCCTAAAGGACATCATCTGCCAGTGCTATGATCAATTCATAGTGATTAATGGATTTGATGAGAAGATTGTTTCTTGCTCTTCATACTTGTCCTCAGCGGCCAACTTTGGTACTTCTTGACATCATCTCTTTTGATAAGATTTGAGTGTCTTTTGCTTTTGGTACTTTACCTTATTTACATCATATTTTCATCTTTTTGTGTACCCACACATTGCTCCTTATGCTTCTTTATTGGCTTGCCTAGATTTATTTGCTAGTTAGCTGGTTATTTAGTTGTTAGTTATGAGCATTGTTCTTCTGATTTTACCATTGATCTAGCAGTTGCTTTTACATTGTTTCCTTGTAACCTAGTTTTTAGATGTACTTTTTAGTCCCATTGGCCTTCATTAGTGCTCATTTGTTGGACATCAATAAAATTATCTTATCTTATCTTATCTTAGGATTTGTACTTGAATGGTGGCCCACTGTAGCACAATCCCTCCTACAATTGTGGCTTTAATGTCGAACCTTGGCTTCTTGAACCATCAGTGCCATCTAGACTCATATAGAATTGTAATAAGGCTATCCTAGAAAATATTAAATTGATAGGAGAGCAAGGGAGGTTGAAGAATGTCAAAGTAGCAAGTACGAATATTGTCCATAATTGCTAGAATTAGAATCAGACAGGGACCAGTGGTCATCAAAATCATGAACCGTACTGAAACAGGGTTGGGACCTATTAGCAATTAGTATTAAAAATGATGGACCAAAAAATGAAAATGATTCAAATTTTGATTTAAAAGAACCATGATGTGTTTCAATGCAAATCAAGGACATTAAATGCCAAATATTTAAAGTTTTCTTATGTATATAACATGTATGTTTGAAACAACAAAATTACATCGAGATAGAGGTTTTGACTCTTAGAGATGCATACAATTGAAATTTTGAAAGAAAAGACATAAACATTGAGTCACACTCCTATAAAAGGCAAAAGAAAATCTAATCTAAGATGTGAAATCTAATGGCTATAGAAGGATATGTGCTGTTGGAAGATCTGGAGTGATGTATGTATTATGTACTACTTAGGGCTAGATTCGAAAAACCATGAAACCACCCATTAACATATTTCATGCTTTTACATGGAATGAGAGAAAGAAGAATGTATGCACTAGTTTGACCTTACACTTTGGAAAATTTCATGCAAAAGCAACCAACCATGCTCGCTTTTTTTGAACTTCTCTGCAATAAATAAGAGGTGTAAAAATTTTCAACTCCATCCAAGATTTTTGTGTGATGATCAGTTGAAAACTTGAAACAAAATCCTCAATCTTTCAGTTGAGACACAATCCTGTGGATATCTTTCTTGTATTGTAAAACTTTTAATGACTTCCCATTCATCTGATTGACAGCATTCAATAACAATATCATAGTTGTCAAAACTGGTCGAATCAGTACTGAAATCATTTAGTTTGAACTGGTCTATTGTAACTGGTTGGAATCAGTGTTTCAAAAATGCTTTGGAATGGTTCCTGAACCAGTTTGTTTAGACTCTAGAGTCTCGAAATATGAACAGGCTGTACAGAATCAGTCAAAACCAGCTGGTTCTGTACACGAGTAAGAAAAGGAAAAAGTGCATAACCCCTTCCAAACCATAATCATACCCTCTTTATAAATTCTCCTATCACCTCTTACCAACCCCTATTTTCCTCCCACCTTTTTCACTGAGCATTTTTGAGTTTATGGAAACTTTGGAGATGTAGCAGAGAGTTGAGACTACAGAGGTGCTGATTCAGAGTGCTTCTTCAGAAGATTTGGATCTGTTATTGTGTCGGAGCATTGATTTGAAGTGCTTCTTGGGAATTGGATATAAGCGATCTAAACTCAGATGATTATGAGAATGCTATGTTGTGACTCTGTGTTTTGATTGTGTTGTGAATATTTGGTAATATGTTGCTCTGTTTCATTTTGTGGTAGATATTATCTATTACAGTTTGTTGATGACAAATGTTATATGTTGAAACTTGAAGGTGGATATTGTTGTTGATGATTGATCATTTGATGACAATGTTATAAGTTATAATTGATAGATGATTGGTGTTATATGTGTACTAAATGGTTGATGCTTCATATGTTTTCATGTTTCCTGCAGCCAACTAATTTGACATTATGCATGTTTTTTGAATATATATGCTACTATGAATTAAAGTATATTAAAATACGTATTATATAAAAATATGGTCCTGGAACTCTCCACTACTAGAATCATTTTTAAAATTGTGCTTCCTGCTTTCGCTCCCTTACACCTCCACTAGCTTCTTTATCAAAAGTGTTTTTTACACCTTATCCTTAGCAGCAGCCTCTATTAGCACCTTCATCATAGTTTCCTTATGCATCCTATTCTCAGTAGCCTCAACCAACATCTTCATCACATGTTCTTTCTTTAACATATTCTTAGCAGGAAAGACCTTTGATTAATGAGAATCTACCTTCCCAAACTGTCAATGTGCCTACTATTGCTAGTGTATGGGGTTTGAGAATGCCCCCATCATCATCCTTTATGGTACAATTTATCTTTACTTTGTGAAAAACAAAGTAGTTATTATGGGTGAGTTCTCTTTGTTTTTTGTTGTAGTATGGTAGCTTTTAGCACTTATATTACATTCTTGACTAACTTGGAATTCCCCAATTTTGAAAGGGTTCTAGCTCAATGGAAGAGCGCCTGCCTTACAAGCAGGAGGTTGGTGGTTCGATTCCTCCATGCCCTATTGATATTTCAATATTGGTATTTTTAATAAAATATATTTTATTATGATTTATGATGGCTATATAGGGGGTTTCAAACTATCTTTGTATGTTGTTACGAGGGGGGTTCTAAACCGCCTTCATATGTCACTACGAGGGGGGTTCCAAACTGCCCCTATAGGAATCTACGAGGGGGGTTCCAAACCGCCCCTATAGGGTTCTACGAGGGGGGTTTCAAACTACCTCTATAGGCCTCTACGAGGGGGCTTCAAAACCACCCCTATAAACCTCTACGAGGGGGGTTCAAAACTCCCCCTCTAAGCCTCTATGATGGGGGTTCTAAACTCCCCCTATAGGCCTCTAGAAGGGGGGTTCCAAACCGCCCCTATAGGACTATACGAGGGGGGTTCCAAACCGCCCCTGTAGGTTTGTATGACGAGGATTATGAGGGGGGTTCACAACCGCTCTTGTAGGTCTCTATGAAGGGGGTTCAAAACTGCCCCCTTAGGTCTCTATGAAGGGGTCTATGAGGGGGGTTTAAAATCTCCTCCGTAGACCTCTACGAGGGGGGTCACAAACCACCCCCAAAAGTCACTTTTGGGGGCGGTTCCAATCTCATCAAAAATCGTCCTTAAAGGGAAAAGCTTTTAACATCGGTGCCTTTAGGGGTAGTTTTTCCAAAACCCCCTTCGTAGGTCGCTTTTGGGGGTAGAAGAAAACCCCCCCTAAAGGCCAAAAATGTAGTAGTGAGCTCCTAATCAGTCTTGCGATGCTCTTTCGAGGTTTTGCTTGGTCGCATGCAATCGCTCCCGAGCAGATCTTGAAGGTTGAGTAGTAGCTCATAATCAGTCCTAGGATGCTCTTTTCAGGTTTTGCAGATGCACATAATCAGTCCTCAGATTCCACCGGATGGGTCGCCCGCATAGATGATGAAGAACTACATGGAGGCTAGGCCTACATCCAGCATGAAAACGGGTTGGCTCTGTAGAACTTCTTATGACGAGTAGAATTGAGAGATAGCACCAGTGATCGAGATGACGAGTATAGCAGTAGTGACGATGATGCTCCAGTGATCTAGTGGTGATGATCCAGCTCCAGTATTGAAGACTTATGCCTATATGTATTGATGACCTGTGTCAAGAAAATACCTTCCTAGTTAAGAAGGAGTGTTGATGTATTTGTAACTTCGGAAGATATTCAATTGTATATTACATGTATTACATTTGTACTTTATTGTATCCCCAACGGAGTTGTCTTATTCCTCCGATTGGAAGTGTCGTCATTTGTACTTACAACTATCACAAGTTTTCTTGTAAGTGTCATAACTTATATTTGATGGGTTATTAGACCACCTTAGAGGGGTCGGCCTAGTATGACTTAAGTGGAAGGGTTATTATACTCCACTAAGGGGTCGTCCCAGTTAGGTAAAAAGGCATGTAAATTTAGAGTATAAATAGAGTGGTTGCACCACTCTATTTGCTCATTCACTCACACATCTAACTCACATAGTTGAGAGAGAGGAGTGCGCACAAGTAGAGGAGAAGTAGCCACTAGAGACATCTATATTTCAGGGTTTCATCTTTGTGATCTTTGTATTGGTGCTTATTCTAGCTTTGAGGAAGTTGCGGAGATTTTCACCTTTATGGTTTTCCCTGATGAAATGCTTTGTGTCTCTTGTCTCTTGTGTTTGATATGTTGTACATGTTGTTCTCTCAGTTAAGATCCTAGATCATATTGAATTAAATGGTGAAAAACTAACACTACTCAATAAGTATGGATACAGAAGACTTGATCGACTGGTTCAAAGAAATGGAGAAATACTTTGACATACAATAGATTGAAGATCCTAAACGGGTTAAAATTGCATGTCTGAGGTTGAAGGGTCATGCCTCATTGTGGTAGGACAATGTACAGGATGACAGAGTAAGAAAGGAAAGGAGAAAATCAAGTCTTGAGATAGGATGGTCTCCAAGTTGAAAGGGAAGTTCTTGCCAAGTGACTATGTGATTTCCTTGTTTCGGAAGTTGCAGCACTTTCAACAAAAAGAGATGACCATGAAAGAGTACACGGAAGAGTTCTATAGATTGTCTATAAGTTCGGGACAAACTAACGAAGGAGAAGAGGTTGTATCGAGATATGTAAATGGCTTGAAGTATGCCATACAGGATGAGTTGAGCCTATCAAGGTTTAGAGTGGTCAGTAAAGCCTACCAGTTAGATCTGAAGGAAGAAGAGAAATTGTCGAGGAAATTCACAACGACTAGAGGAAGGATGACTAGTCGAGGTGTGAATATTTTTTCTCTGAAATTCCAAAGTAGTGAAACCAAGAGAGAATCCATCGAAGACAACCGACGTGCGAAAGGGACATCAACTAAAGAGAAGATGCAAGAAAAACAACGAAATGGTCAAGAGACTCCCGGTCGAGGTGCGTATGTTCGAAGTGGTCCATCTAACATAAAAGGAGCTGACAGACCAACTGTGGTTTGTTATTAGTCTCAAGGATTCAGACAAAAGGAATATGAGTGTCTAGAAAACCTACATGCTGCATAGGAGTCGAAACCCATATGTCAAAGAGATGATCAAGTTGACGAGAGGGTGGAGTCGATATCCGACAACAGTGAAGATGGGAAAATAAAAGGTCGAACCATGACAGCCAGAAGGACGTTGGTTCAAGATGATCGACACGACAAGAAAGCGTCATCACAACAAAAGGATATATTTCGAACCAAAGTGTTGATTGGTGAGTGGTATTGCAAGACCATAGTTGATGGTGGTAGTCTAGAGAATCTTGTGTCGACAGAGGTCATCCACAAGTTGGTTCTGATTTGTAGAGAACACTTACACCCATACAAGATATCTTTCTTGTAGAAAGGACATCATGTTAACGTAACCAGACAGTGCCTGATTAACTTCAAGGTCCGAAAACTTGAAGGCAATGTACTGTGCGATGTAATACCAATGGATGCATGTCATCTATTTTTAGGGAGACCATGGCAATATGATTGAAAGATGATATATGATGGTCGAGCCAACATAGTTACAATGTGGAAAAATGGAACGCAGAGGACTCCGAAGCTGAAGCAGGAGGATCAAGCCGACTGTAAGAAGGGCGAGAGAAACTATTGGGAAAAGCGAGTGATGATGTGTTCGGCCAAGGAATTCCTCGCAAAGGAGGAGAAGCGGTTGCGATGTTTCTCCATCATTCCAAAAGGAATATGTGTCGAGAGGTCGACAATGGAGAGAATTCTAGTCGAATTTGAAAAGATGCTTGACGAGTTCCGGAGCATAGTAGTCAACGAAACATCGACGGGATTTCCACCGAAGAGAAGCATATCCCATCAGATCGACTTGATTCCAGGATTGAGTTTTCCAAACAAGGAATTGCATACAATGACTCAGACAGAGGGTCAAGAACTCAATCGATAGGTCCAAGAGTTGTTGGACAGGGGATTGATTAGAGAGATTTTGAGCCCTTGCACAGTACCAACAGTATTAGTGCCAAAGAAGGGTAGAGAATGGAGGATGTGTATAGACTCCGGAGCTATCAACAAGATCATGATCAAGTATTGGTTTCCATTGCCAAGAATGACCGACTTGATGGATTGATTGAATGGAGCGAAGTAATTAAAGAAGATCGACCTAAAGAGAGGTTATCACCAAATTCGGGTTAGAGAAGGAGATGAATGGAAAACAACATTCAAGAAGAAGGAAGGGCTATATAAGTGGCTAGTCATGCCATTCGGATTGACTAATGCACCTAGTACGCTCATGCGGTTGATGAATGAGGTACTGAATCCAATATTGGGGAAGTTCGTCATAGTGTACCTAGATGGCATCCTGATATTTAGTCGAACCAAGACAGAACACTTGGAGCACTTTTGACAAGTATTGCAAAAGTTGCAGGAAGAGAAGCTGATGGTGAACCTAAAAAAGTGTTTCTTCATGAAGGAAGAATTGGTATAGTTGGGATTTGTAATATCAGGTAAAGGGTTAGTGATGGAGACACAGAAGGTGAAGGAAATATTGGATTAGCCAGAACCAACAAGTGCGACTGGAGTGAGAAGTTTCCATGGACTTTCCATTTTCTGTAGGAAGTTGATTAGGGGATTCAGTCAGATATGTGCACCATTGACAGAATGCATGAAAAAGGGGAGTTTAAGTGGATGAAATTTGCTAAGAAAGATTTCCACAAGATGAAGGAAAAGGTCACTGAGAGCCCAGTGTTAGCGCTCCCAGATGTCGACAACTTTCTCCAAGTCAATTGCAATGCGAGTGGAATGGAAATTGGAGCAGTGTTGATCCAGGAGGGCCGCCCAATTGCATTCTTCAGCGAGAAATTTGATGATGCGAAGTGAAAATATTTGGTCTACGACTAGGATTTCTATGCTATTATCCAAGCATTGAAGAAGAGGAGGCATTACTTGTTTCCCAAGGAATTTGTGTTGTACACAGATCACCCAGCACTGAGGTACTTGAATACTCAGTAGAAGTTGAATCATTCACACATGAAGTGGGTCGAGTTTCTGCAAGGATATACCTTCATGTTGCGACATAAGTCGGGCAAGTCGAATAAGGTTCCTGATGCACTGAGTCGAAGAGTATCATTGTTGAACATGACAACAGTTTAGTTGACATGAATAGATTCGGTGAAGACAGAGTATGCAACCGACGATGATTTTTATGAAAGCGTGGAAGGTGAGTAGAGAACCATGGAGTGTCGACAGAATGCCATAATTGGATTATTTCATCCAAGAGGGATACCTATTCAAGGGACAACAATTTTGTATTCCCATAGGATCCGTAAGAGAGAACCTTATCCGATAGCTACAGAGCGGCGGGTTAGCAGGTCATTTTGGCATTGATTGACAAGACCAAGGCATTGGTCGAAGAAAAGTATTATTGGCCAGGAATGATGAGAGATGTCGGTAAGTGGGTACGACTGTGTCGAGTTTTCCAATTGGAAAAGGGAAGAAGTCAGAATATGGGGTTGTACATGCCATTACCAGTATTGAATACCCCATGGGAGAACCTGAGCATGGATTTTGTGCTAGGATTTTCGAAGACACAGCAAGGTAACGACTCAATCTATGTTGTAGTCAACAAATTTTTGCAGATGGCACACTTTATTCCATGTCGGAAGACAAGTGACACCACAAGCATTGTTGTACTATTATTCAAGGAGATAGTGAGATTGCATGGGTTCCCGAAGAGTATAACATCAGACAGAGATACCAAGTTTATGGGTCATTTTTGGAGAACCCTATGGAAGAAACTGGACACAAAGTTGGAGTTTAGCTCAACATATCATCAGCAGACAGATGGACAGACCCAGGTGGTGAAAAAAAGTTTGGGAAACCTTCTGAGGTGTTTGATGACCAACATACCCAAGCAATGGGAGAAAGTGCTGGTGCAAGAATATTTCGCATACAATAATTATGTTAATCGGTTGATAGGTTTGAGCCCATTCCATATTGTTCAAGGACGAATCCCACATGGAGTGGTAGATTTGTTCAAGTTACCGAAAAAAATCAGGAAAAGCACGGATGCAAAATCATTCATAGAGCATATGATAGAAGTGCATGCAGATATGCAAAAGTGCATAGAAAAGAGAAAAGCGACATATAAGTTGAGAGCCAACAGAAAGAAGATGATACAGTCATTCAGAAAAGGAGACTTAGTCTATGCACACTTGCAGAAGGAGATATTTCTGACAGAAACCTTAACAAGCTAAATCTGAAGAAGATTGGACCATGTAAGATTCTGAGGAAGATTTCAGACAATTATTATGTGTTGGAGCTGCCGAAGGACTTGAACATTTCACCAACGTTCAATTTCTTAGATATCTACAAGTTTGAAGAAGTTTCAACCAGGGGAGGTGCAGAAGTGTCGAACATCGATTGGATAGTGCAAATTCTAGATCGACAGAAAGAAGAAATCGTTGAATTAATAGAGGAACATGAAGTTGGGCGTATGCGCAACTCGTGAAATAAAGAATACTTAGTGCAATGGAAAAATGACGAGTTGCAGGAGGAAACATGGAGTTCGGAAAAAGATTTCAGGAGACTGATGGAGCAGTCGAGTTCTTTTTCACCTGGGGATTTTGATGTAGGAGCATCGGGGCCTAGGCGAAATAGTCGAAGATGATCGACATGAGGAGTTGAACAAGGGGATTACCTACGACCACTGGTGCAGAGGAAGATTGGCTGTCGAAGTCAATAAGTCGAGCAGAAGCTGTTGAGGTGTGTCAATAGAAGGAGAAAGTTAAAGAGTCGACATGGCTAGGGTTGACAAATGACAAGAGTGCAGTGAAGGCGTTGATGGTCCATAGGTTGTCGAACAACGACACTGACAGTTTGAGGCAGGATCCAAGCATAGAGGAAGTGGCGGAATTGTGAAGCCGAAGAAGATACGTGAATTCGACGGGTAAGTCAAAGGATAATGAAGATGGTATGGTCGAGGTCAGTTATGGGACTGACTACTGTAGCAGAGTCAGAGAAGCTCAGAAGTCAAGGTGAAGTACTTGGTATCCGTTCAGGGTTGCTAAGGAAGTTATGAGCATTTACGAAGGTGGTTGGGATAAGGAATGTCACCACGGGAATAGATTGTGCAACACTGCCAGAGGGCGCTGACAACTGCATGTCTGTAGGATCGTGAGGATTTGGGGGACAGAGGAAGAGTGTCTCTGGGAATGAAGTGGACGTTAGTATGAGCAACAGAGCAACAACAAAAGTCCAGTGCACAAACACAGAGGGAGACGGTTTTTTCAGCTGTAGAGTTCCAGTTTGGAGAAGAGATCGTTCATCCATAGCTCAATGAGCGCTTGCATTCAGTAGTGGTCATGAGAGGGAGGAAGATCGCACATAGAGAGAACATACATTTACTTCTATATATTGTAAAGGCTAACGATGACTAGTTATCTATTTACATTTCTTTACATTTTGCATTGTAAAGGTTAATTTGATTGAAGTAATAGAAGCCAGCTATTGGCATCCTGTTTACACCAAGTTTGTGTGAGCGTCATGCATGTCATGTGTTATTGTTAAGCAATAAGGTCTGGATGATCTTCCTTAAACCATAATACCTACACTGATGCATGAAATAAAATAAACGCACTTTGTTAGGGATAATATAAAAATATTTTGTTAATTTAAAATTCCACACCCACCTATTTTTTCTTATTTTTCTATGCCATAACGGTGTGTTTTTACTATAATGAAGCCCCGGTGCACCATTTTGAAGAACTCCCTAGTGCGTGCCAACATCGAGTGCCATCTTTGCATCCCTTAAGTGCCCTACAATTGGTGCTCCTCGTACTTTCATTTCTCCTTTCGTTTCCTAGTATGTGTGTTTTGAAGGTTGTAAATCGATGGGAAAATTTCGGTTTTTGGACTACGTGGCAACCATGCCTCTCTAGTGAGAAAATGTTTAGGTAATCTCTTTTTTTTCTTGTAACTTAAACTTTTAGCAAATTAAAATTTTAAATTATGATTTAATTCTCACTGTTTAAAAAAAAAAATTATGCGCGGTGCGTTGTCATGCTTGACCTCACACCACTATCTGGTGCACAATGTGAAATTACATGGTGTACCATAACTGGTGCACTAAATACCATCAAACCGTGCAGACCATTCATATAGTGCACTATGTATTATAATGCGCTAACCATTGAAATTAAAATATTAAATCTAAATATGGTGCGTTGATTTATTATCAAAGCATCGGTGCATGCATTCCATCACACTGCAAACGGTGTGGTCAATGGAAGAACACCAACAAATATCAATTTAAAAAAAATAAAAACAAGTCAGTGCATTCATTATATAAATAGCATCGATGCACTTTTGTACATGAGACATATGGACACTAGTGCCCTTTTGTAGATGAAATCATATGACAACGCATCGGTGTGATATGTTAACCATTACACACTACGAACGATTCTTTCTTTCAAAAACATGCACCAACATGCACACTTGAACACACACAATTGTTTCACAAATGCACATGACAACGGATGTACGTTGTCTATTTTCTTGTGCACTACTATTGATTCTTAACAATTGAGTACTTGAACCGGTGTTATTCTCTTATGGATGCACCAGTGTAGCTTTCTCATAGAGACGGGCCTTCCATGTTGGTCCTTATTAGTGGTACCATCCCACCGAGGAGGATATGTATTTTATCACTGTGATATCCAAGAGAGGGGAGGATTTGCACTAGTTCCCTAATGTCCCATCTAGCATAATATTTGAGAGTTAGCTTGTTTACTCGTAGAGATATATTAGTGGTGTTGTCACTCATCCAACAATTGTTTAGGTTTCTAGTGGACAACTTAGCATTTTTTCTTTCGCTCAAGAGGATTTTACGTGCCTCTTGCTATTGGTGACTAAATTCATGCACCACACTATTGATGGGAAGAACATCATTTTCCCTTTATTATTCTATCTGGATGCAACACGCCTTAGACAAAAGCTTCTTTCTTAACAATTACACGCAACACACACATTCACATAGACAAGATGTAAACAAGATGCCAAAAGATGGATTATATTACTTCTACCGAAACGGTTACAATGCAAACTGCAAGGAATGGAAATAACTAACTATTGTCGGCCTTAGCTAATTACAATACAAAAGTAACTGTGTGCTATATCAATGTGTCGACCGTCACCCTCTCCTGGTTCACTATGGAACTCTGATTTATGGCTCGATCTTTTCTGCGCTCTGTAGATGTGTGACTTTCCTCTCCAATCTACAAAACTTCTCTTGAGCTCTTCTCTCTTGATCCTTTGTTGATCAAACTGAACTGCCTGCTCTTTGTGCCTGCGCAAAAACATTCTACTTTGTTGCTAATGTTCCAGAGATCATTCCAACCTCTGAGACATGCTTCCTCTATCCGTCAACCTGATCAGATCCTGTAGACCTGCAATTGTCAGTGTGTTTGTCTTGCTGCACAATCTCTTTTTGTGACAACATCTGTCACGTCTTCACCCACCCGCAATAACTACCAATAACTTCCTTAGAAACACCGAACGAATGCCAAGTACTCTCCTTGACTTTCTGCGCATCCTTCTGACACTGCTATAGTAGTCGGTGACTTCCTCGACCATACTATCTTCCGTCATCCTTCGACATACCTATCGGCTTCCTTTCACATATTCAGGCTTCCCTAGACCGCCCCTTCCTCCTCTCTTGACTCATGCCCAAACGTGTTAGAGTCGTGATTCAACCACATGTCGACCCTCGACATCTCCGCGACAACTCTATCATCTGTCGACCTTTGACATCTCGCCTCTCGACCTACCTCTCCTGTCATCATACCTCGACAACTTCTGCTCGACTCATTGACTTCAACAACCAATATTCTTTTCTGCACCAGTGGTCATCGACACTCCCTCTGGTTTGCCTCCTTATGTCTATCATCTTCGACTTATCT
Source organism: Larix kaempferi (assembly GCA_027924585.1). NCBI lineage: Eukaryota > Viridiplantae > Streptophyta > Pinopsida > Pinales > Pinaceae > Larix > Larix kaempferi. Next base: position 9,240,274 of record BSBM01000493.1, on the reverse strand, counting down.
GCCTAGGCCCCGATGCCCCTACATTAGAATCCCCAGGTGAAAAAGAACTTAACTACTCCGTCAGTATCTTGAACCCTTCTTCCAAAATCCATGTTGTCTCCTGCAACTCATCATCTTTCCATCACACTAAGTATTCCTTCTTTCGCGAACTGCGCATACACCCGACTTCGCATTCCTCTATTACTTTTGTGATTTCCTTCTTGTGTTGATCTGGAATCTGCATTGTCTAGTCGATGTTCGACATTTCTGCGCTTTTGCTGCTAGAACCTTCTTCAAACTTGTATAGATCTGAGACATTGAACATTGGTTAACATACCCTTTTTGCTGAAAAGCATTTTATGCTGAAAACATTATGTTAACTTTTATTGTAAAGTTTTATATTGGACAAATGTCCAACGATGACTGTAATTGCACAATATTTTATTATTTAATAAATTAAATAGGAGAGAAACATCTAAGGGGATTGTTGAAAGAGTGTTTACTGACCCACTAGGTGGAATGGAATTTGGGGTAGAAGGTAATGAGAAAGTGGTAGCATCGTGATGCAACTAACTAGCTGTTGGTATGGGACAACCCCTTTGAAATGTGGTCATAGTTCCCTGGAAGGTGGGACTGGAGCTTGAGGCTCATTTATTCAAAAATGACTACTAAAGACATAGGCAGTCTATATAAGAGCCATCGAATTATGAACTGAGGTTCATCACTTTTCCTGATGAGAAAATTTACCTTGGCATTTTGCTGTGTTTGCACCCAAGAGATTCGATGAGGGGATATGCTAAGTTTTTTATCATGGTGTAAGTCTACCTATTATACTACTGAATGCAGAAGTTATATTGTTGAGTGCAGAAGGCATATTTGAGTGCAAACATTACATTTCTACGTGCAGAAGTTATATTACTGAGTGCCCTGCTTCTACACAGATTCCATCTACTTAGTGGTTTAGTAAGCAATCTCGGGGGTCCAAAGGAAGCATGCTTTTTTGTTGCTTCTTCTGGAAAAAGTTGGGAGGAACAGGCCTCCTTGGGTGTTTGTCGGCCCTATCTTCATTTATAGGTTCTACTTGTCTTTTCTAATTCTAAGTGGTTAAAGTTTCTATTTGCAATTATCGATTTAATTTTTTCAAGGATATTATTAAAAAAATGCATTTATTTTATTTTCTGACCTAATTAGGATTCTGTATAGTAATGATTATGTAAGATGAATTGAATAAAATATTTCTCTGCATTTTTCCCCATGCTAATGGATCTCAATCGTACTCTAGTACATAGAAGAGATTAAGGTAGATAAATTGATAGGTAGATTGCAAGATGAATGAGAAGATCAATACTGTTGTATTTTCATTAGTTTTTCCTACCATTAATATTCTATATTAAATAATATGATTCTATGTCCTTCTATTATCACTCTATTCATCAGTTAAATGTTTCAGGTTCACTGTATTTTTATTTCACAATTTTTATTGAGATAATAGCTGCAAAAACATTTATTTACTAAGTAGACAGTATTGTTATCCATTACTGCTAACAAGTATATATATCAGGAAAACAAACAGTTTTCATATCCAAGTATTGGAATTGTCTTTCTGTTACACAGTATTTAGGAAATCATAGCAACTGCAAATTTAATAGCATCAACAGGCTTTATATTACCTTTCTATTCTAACAGTCATAGATTTAAATTAGGGTTTTATTTCTTTCCATGTTTCTCTTTTCTAATCTTGCAACAGTTTCTATTTTATTTTGTACAATAATTTATTTCAATGATAAATACAATTACTAAACTTCTATTTTCATAGTATCTAACAATTCAATTGGAGAAAGCAAAAGCTAGTTAACTTGTACTATTATCCAAAGAAAGTTTCGTTCCAAACTTAAGATTTATGATAGGTTCATACTCTTCACTTATCAAACCCTAGAAGTATCGACTTTTATCTTTCAAGTTTAAGAGTTTAGTCAAGTTTCAAACAGAATAAGAAATGGGTCACGATTCTTTTCATAACTGAAAACAAAACTGATTGTATTTTGGCTCACAGCCATCATAAAAATTGACAGACATGAACGATGAGTAACACTTTCAAAACCATAAATTGAGGCACAAAAACGATTATCATTTATATTCTTTAAAAATGGAAATAATAATATCTCATCATCAACATGAGACTACATTATCACGTTTAAACTGAAAACCATAAACAGTAAAATCATACGAATAGCTCGTTGTAGACATCTACTTTCAGAAGCTAAACATTGTTATCATAACAGCAGAACATTTCCGAGAACCATACATTAGGGTTTGACCATTGTTAACACGGGACTAAACCCTGAGCCCTTGAACTCTTTTTAAAACATATTAGTTGCAAAAACGACGCGTTTCATTGCATACAACTGGAGCAATGCTCTCAAACTCAAACACATACATCATAACATAGAAAACACAATTCTTTATTATCAAAGACACAAGAGATTGCAAACGATAAACTTCGCTTCCTTTATACAAATTTGAGCAACACTCACAGTATCATATACACAAACATACGTCTAATGAAAACACAAATCCTTTCAGTTACCGAGAACAATAGAAGGGTGAAACCCTCTCCCGAATATTTTCTTTTAAGGATTATACAATGCAAAACAATACTACTGAAAACAACGACAAAAGGGTCGAGGATTTTATCCTCCCCGAACTACCAACAACTTGCAAATATTTCGACGAAGGTCACGCTCAGAGGCTAGTAAAACACAAAGTCTCGGCAAAGAACACAATGAAGGTCCACTAGTCATCTAAACAGAGTAACGAGTAACCACTGAAGCTTACCGGTCATTTAGTAGATGCCGATTATCAAAATCTAAGTTGAGAAGCCATCGACGAAGGAACCTGCCATTCAAACACAAGTAGTGGTCAAAACGAGTTTTAAAGAAGTCATTACATGCGAAATAACATTAAGTGAACTTTCAAAAATAGAATGGAAGACACAGGGTTCGAACCGAGAACCATTACCTTTTTAGTTATCACCGGAGCAGAATGCCAAGACAGTGCAAACTACGACCATTACTCCACCACCGAATGCAAAGAAGGATGGAAAACAACTCTAGAAAACTACCACTGGATAGACAAGGAAAGTTGAGCATCGAATCAACTACCATGAAGAAGTTGCCACTCACCCTGGAACTGTTAATACAAACTGCCACTGTAAAACACGATGAATGTGTCGGATCTTAAGCTTTCAACATGTCATGGTTTTGAACCATGGGCACTCCACCAAAACCTATTAACGAAACCCTAAAGGCTCTCGTCCTGTTGGCCTCTCCTCAGAGCCACTACATCGAATGCCAAGGAAAACATTAACTCCATAGAACATAGTGGAGGTTAGGGTTAGATCCCAAAACCAAAACCCTTGCTAGATCAATGGTGGAGATCACTGAAGGGTTTTCATGTAAACCCAAGCAACAACCATATTAAATGAAACCATCGTTACCATAGCCACTAAGGAAGAAAAATCAATTAACATTCGAACCAATTCACTTACAGCTCGTCATGATGCTTGAACAATAACCATGCAATCACGTGCCTGCACCATGACGATGTCCACGGAGACATTCCACTGTCTCGACAGTTGGGAGTATTAAATGCAAAGGGAATCCAAAGTGCCTGCCAGCACGAAACCTTCGTAGTGTTAATGTCAACCATTCATACAATGTATCGAGTTGTTGATCAAATGCACCATTTGGTTATGTAATAACACCTTGTGGTAGGTCAAGGTGGTGTCAGTTTCATTTGCTAGGAAACCATAATGTCACATAGGGTCACGTAGATACACACACACAATACCATATAGTTATTGTTCATAGCATTTTGTATAAGATTTGACATATATATATATATTCCAATATAGTATAAAAATTAAATAGAAACTTGTATATAGTTCATAGGTTAGCAATTGACTATGATATGAATTGCAATAATTCCTAGGTTAGAATTTAATCAATTCTTGCATGTAGTTCCTAGGCTCTAGGATATATGTAAAGAATTGCATATCGATTTTGTAATTTTATTCGCACTTAGCCATCACTTATAGACATTGGCTATTCTCATAATTTGCATAATTAGAAGCTCACGATAACAGTAGATAGAGTTAAACTATGATATTTGGATCCTATTCATTATTTGAACAAATAAACAAAAGGTTAATACAGGGATTATGAATAGTACAAATGATATACTTATGTTTTAAAAACTAGGCTAACTAAAGTTCTCACCAATAGTATATTCGACATTATGTCTCTTAAATCATTAAGACTTTGGAGACACAGAAATTGGTTAGAAACTCTTCGGTCACATGTCGTAAACACTAAAAGCTCTTACCTGTAATCTGTGAAAAAGGATGATTCAAATGCTTTAGCACGAGTGTTAAGTAAGCTTCAGGGCATCCGTAGGACCCCTTCATCATCAAATAGAAGAACAATAGTTAAACACATATAAACTTATATCATTGAATCAGCAAAAAAAGAATTGTGAAAGTACAGTTGAGTGAGTTTAATGTCAAAATGAAGATATTAATTATCTTGTTGCAACATTACACTTTTGACCAACACTGCATTTAGTACAACAACACAACATTTAACATTTATTATATTTCCACATAGTTAGATTACGCATTAAAAGCTATATAAAAAAAATTTAAATTTTTGTAAATTTTGGGATGTTACATGTGGTATCAGAGTGTGAGTTCAAACTCTAGGCCTGAAATAGGCTCACGTGCGCAAACAGAAAATAAAAATCAGAATGTTTATGTTACTAACTTTTATTTTAATTTTATTTTTGTACAGAAAGATTTGTTATTAAATTGCAGGTATGGCCATACCAGAGGAATCAGCAGAGGATAAATGTCCTCGTAATGAGCATAGTAACAATAATAATAATGAAGGAATATATGTTGAATTAAATAACCAATCTTCATAACTTCTTCATAGTGTAAAATATTTAAAATTTGAGATAAGAATTCTTAAGGAAGAAAATGAACGCATTATGAAGTCACAAGAAGAGTTAAATCAGATTCTACTAGAGAAATACCATAATGAGGAAAGAGGAAGGAAATCAAAAGTAAAATTTGATTCTGGTGCAATGTCTCACAAACATAAGAGTAAGAAAGATAAAAATTGTAAAAATATTAGTTACTCTTCATCTGAATTTGATCAAAGTAATTATACTTCTGTTCATGACAGTAGTGATAGTGATAATTGTTCTAAGAAGAGGAAACATAAGTTTCATGAACAAATTACTAGAGAGTTTAAAAAGATTAAGGCACCAACTTTTAATGGCGAAACTGAAAAGGGGGAGATAGCTAAAGCATGGTTGTCTACAATAAAGAATTTCTTTAATATTTACGATTACTCTTCTTAGTTAAAAGCCAAGATGGCTATTTACAATTTGATAGGAAAGGAAGATATATGGTGGCAGGATCTTAAAAGAATTAAGAGCATAAGGGAACCTGGAATATGTTTGAAAAGTTATTTAAGAAAAAATTCTTGTCGGAACAATACTATGAAGATAAATCAAAAGAGTTTTATGATCTAAAATTAGGTACTATGAACATGAAGGAGTTGTGCAACAAGTTCCTTATCTTACTTAGGTATGTACCTTACATGGTCAAAGAGAAGCCTATGGTGCAAAGGTTCCTAAGTTGTCTACCTTTCAACATAAATGACAAGATTGAGTATGATAACCCTTCCACTCTGGAAGAGGCTATGATGAAAGCAAATTTCTGTTTTGACCAAAACAGAAAAAGAGAACGAACAAGTGGTTGGAAAATTAATAACTCTAATCATTTAGAGCATAAAAAGAAAAGTTTTAATCATAATCCTGGAAGTTTTAAGAAAAAATTTAATAACAGAAATTTTCCAAGTAATAATAATTACAGGAGTAATGCACCACATAATTTTACTGCTACAAGAAATGTACCTAATAACAATAACAACACCAAGTATGCTGAACAGAAAGGACCGTTGAAGTGTTTTGATTGTGGTGGACCACATAAGAAAGTAGATTTCCCACACAACAAAAGGACAGTCAACATTCATAGCATACAAGCAGAGCCAATAGTTGGTGATGTGGCAAGAGAAATGCCAAGGATAAATACAGCGCTGGAAAATAGCAAGTAGACCATCAAATGTCCATGGTCGAAATCGAAGGTATGCTACAAAACTAATCCATTTCTATTGTGATAGATCTAGGTGCAAGTTTGAGTTATATTTCACCTGAATTAGTGAAAAATTGCAAGTTAAGAATATAAAAGTTTGATAATTCTTGGTTAGTTTAGCTAGCAACAGGCACTAAAAGAAATGTTACAGAATTTGTTAAAAATTATGATGTATTTTTTAACCAGCTGAAAACCCAAGTTAATCTGAATGTTTTACTCTTAGGGTCATATGACTTGTTGATTGGCATGGATTGGCTAGAACAACATAGAGTAGTGCTTAATTGTTATGAGAAATCTTTTACTTTTCTGAATAATGAAGGTAAAACTGAAACAGTAAAAGGAATTCATAGGAATATTTTAGTAAGACAAATTTCTGCGTTACAAGTTAAGAGAGCTGTTAGAAAGGGCTATAAAATGTTTGCTGTTCATGTTATTAATGACGAGTGTTCATCTAAAGAAGACAAGTTAAAAATGGAGGATATTCCCATCCTTAGGGACTTTTCTAACGTATTCCCAGAAGAAATTCTAGGATTATCTCTGAAAAAGGAACTTGATTTCATCATTGAGTTAGTACCAGGTGCGGTACCAAACTCAAAGGCTCCCTATAGGATGAATATTTTGGAGTTAGATGAGTTAAAATCTTAGCTGAAGGAATTAATAGATAAAAACTACATAAGGCCAAGTGTGTCTCCTTGGGGAGCACCAGTAATTTTCATTAAAAAGAAGGATGGTACCATGCGATTGTTCATCGATTACCGTCAGCTTAATAAAATGACAATTAAGAATCGATATCCCTTGCTCCGCATAGATGATCTATTTGATCGAGTACGCAGAGCAGAGATATTCACTAAAATTTATTTAATGTCTGCATATCATCAAGTTAGAATAAAAGATGAAGACATATTCAATACTGCATTCAGAACGCGATATGGACAGTACGAGTTCGTAGTTATGCCTTATGGGTTAACCAACACACCGGTAGTGTTCATGTGTTTAATAAACAACATTCTGCATAAATATTTGGATAAGTTTGTAGTTATGTTCATTGATGATATTCTGATTTACTCAAAAACTAAAGAAGAGCATGACGAACATTTAAGAATAATTTTGCAAGTTTTAAGAGAACATCAGCTTTATGTTAAGTTCAGTAAATGTGATTTTTTTAAAGATAAAATACAGTACTTAGGTCACATAATATCTAAAGACAGAATTTATGTCGACCCTAATAAGATAAAAGCAATTAATGAGTGGCCTGTCCTTAAAGATGTACCTGGCATTCGGTCATTTATGGGGATAACAGGTTACTACAGAAAGTTTATTGAAGGGTTTTCAAGAATTGTGAACCCCATTACTTCTTTGCAGAAGAAAGGGAAGAAATTCGTATGGGGTCAAAAGTGTCAAGAAATATTTAATAAGTTAAAAGAATTATTAACCACTGCACCAATTTTAAAAATTGCTAATCCTAACAAAGACTTCATTGTATGCACTGATGCGTGGAACGATGTGCTTGATGGGGTCTTAACTCAAGAAGGTCATGTTATTTCTTTTGAGTCTAGAAAGTTAAAAATCCATGAAAAGATTTATGCAACTTACGATCTTGAGTTGGCTGCCGTGATACATGCATTAAAAATGTGGTGCCATCACTTGATTGGAAGAAAATTCACATTAATGACAGATAATAAGGGTTTAAAGTATTTGTTGGATCAAACAAATCTTAACGCAAGGCAAGCTAGATGACTAGCTTTCCTTAGCGAGTATGATTTCGAGATTCAACACATTAAGGGAAAAGAAAACAAAGTTGTTGATGCGTTAAGCAAGAATCCCAGATTAAGCTTTATGGCAGCAATCAACACGTTTAAGATAGATTTGGAAAATCAAATTGAAGAAGAAACTAAACAAAATGAAAATTATCAAAAAAATTGCTTGGTAAAGTTGCTGAAAATGTATCTAAAAATTTAATAACAGATTTAAGCATTAATAAAAGGGGCTTAATGACTTATAAAAATAGAATTTATGTACCAAATGTGTCAAAGGTTAAGCTGTTAATTTGGGATGAAGTTCATAAGAGTCCTTATTCAGGACATCCAGGTTATCAGAAAATGATAACTATGTTAAGGAAGGATTATTTTTGGCCCAACATGAAGAATGAAGTGGCTGAATACATAGCCAGATGTTTTGAATGTTAGACCATTAAGGCTGAACATCAACATCTAGCTGGACTATTGCAACCATTGCCAATTCCAGAATGGAAATGGGAGATTATAAGTATTGATTTTATTACAGGTTTGCCTAAAAATTAGAAACATAATGACTCCATAATGGTGGTTGCGGACAAGTTAAGTAAGGTTGCTCATTTTATTCCCGTTAAAACCACTTTTAAGGCTTCTAACATTGCAGATGTATTTATGAAGCAAATCTTTCGCTTGCACGGAATTCCAAAGGTAGTTATTTTTGACCGGGACTCTAAGTTCACTGGAAATTTTTGGACAACACTGTTTAAAGGTTTAAATACTAAACTAAATTTCAGCACTTCTTTTCACCCACAAACTGATGGTCAAACAGAAAGGGTAAACCAGATTTTAGAAGACATGCTAAGAATGTATGTCAAAGATCAGCCATCTAAGTGGGAAGATTATCTACATTTAGCAGAATTTGCATACAATAATCATTATCAAGCATCTGCTAAGTTAACTCCATTTGAGATTTTGTATGGAAGAAAATGTTGTACTCCTATTTCTTGGTATAACCCTGTAGACAGATTAATGCTAGGACCAGATTTATTGAAAGAAATGGAGCTAACCGTGAAATAGGTTCAAGGTAACTTAAAGGTTGCCCAAGATCAACAAAAAAGTTATGCAGATTGGAAATGCACTGAAAAAGAATTTCAGGTTGGTGACCATGTTTTTATAAAGGTAAAACCCAAGAAAAGTTCTTTGAATCTTGGGTGTTATGCTAAACTAGCACCAAGGTACTGTGGACCATTCGAAATCCTATCAAGATTGGAGTTGTTGCATATCAATTGGATTTGCTATCTAATTTTAAAAACCATAATGCTTTTCACATTTCTGTTTTAAAGATGTATGTGCACGATGCTACTCATGTACTGAATTGGAATGACATATAGGTGGAGCTCGAAGGAGATTTTCAGGTGGAACTGGACTGTATTCTTGATAGGAGGGAAATTATGCTTCGAAATCGTACCATAGGGCAGGTAAAGGTGCAATGGAAGCACCTTAGCCCCGATGAAGCTACCTGGGAACTGGAAAGTAAAGTGCGGACAACATATCCAGTTCTGTTCTAGGAAGGATTGGATGATGAATAAGCAACATCGAGGACGATGTTGAGCTTAAGTGGGGGTGTTTGTAACATACCCCTTTGCTGAAAAACATTTAATGCTGGAAACATTATGTTAACTTTTATTGTAAATTTTTATATTGGACAAATGTCCAAGGATGACTGTAATTTCACAATATTTTAGTATTTAATAAATTAAATAGGAGACAAACACCTAAGGGGACAGTTGAAAGAGTGTTTACTGACCCACTAGGTGGAATGGAATCTAGGGTAGAAGGAAATGGACAAGTGTCAGCATCATGATGCAACTAACTAGCTGTTTGTATGGGACAACTCCCTTGAAATGTGGTCATAGTGCCCTGGAAGGTGGGACTGGAGCTTGAGGCTCATTTATTCAAAACTGACCACTAAAGACCTAGGCAGTCTATATAAGAGCCATCGAATTATGAACTGAGGTTCATCACTTTTCCTAATGAGGAAATTTACCTTGGGGTTTTGCTATGTTTGCACCCAAGAGATTCAATGAGGGGATATGCTGAGTTTTTGATCATGGTGTAAGTCTTCCTATTATACTTCTGAGTGCAAAAGTTATATTGTTGAGTGCAGAAGACATTTGAGTGCAGAAGTTACACTGCTGAGTGTAGAAGTTATATTATTGAGTGCCTTGCTTCTACACAGATTCCATCTACTTAGTGGTTCAGTAAGCAATCTCATGGGTCCAAAGGAAGCAAATAGTTTTGATGCTTCTTCTGGAAAAGGTTGGGAGGAACAGGCCTCCTTGGGTGTTTGTCGGCCCTATCTTCATTTAAAGGTTCTACTTGTCTTTTCTAATTCTAAGTAGTTAAAGTTTCTATCTGCAATTATTGATTTACTGTTTTCAAGGATATTATTAAACAACTGCATTAATTTTAGTTTCTGGCCTAATTAGGATTATGTACAGTAATGATTATGTAAGATGAATTGAATAAAATATTTCTCAGCAATTTTCCCATTGCTAATGGATCTACATCATACTCTAGTACAGAGAAGAGATTAAGGTAGATAAATTGATAGGAAGATTGCAAGATGAATGAGAAGATCAATTCTGTTGTATTTTCATTAGTTTTTCCCACCATTAATATTTTGTATTAAATAATATAATTCTATGTCCTTCTATTATCACTCTATTCATCAGTTAAATGTTTCAGGTTCACTGTATTTTTATTTCACAAATTTTACTGAAATAATAGCTGCAAAAACATTTATTTCCTAAGTACACAGTACTGTTATCCATTATTGCTAACAAGTATATATATCATGACAACAAACCGTTTTCATATCCAACTATTGAAATGATCTTTCTGTTACACAGTCTTTAGGAAATCATAACAGCTGCAAATTTAATAGCATCAACAAGCTTTATATTACATTTCTATTCTGATAGTCATATATTTAAATTAGGGTTTTATTTCTTTCCATGTTTCTCTTTTATAATCTTGCAACAGTTTCTATTTTATTCTGTACAATAATTTATTTCAATGATAAATACAATTACTAAACTTCTTTTTTTATAGTATCTAGCAATTCAATTGGAGAAAGCAAAAGCTGGTTAACTTGTACTATTATCCAAATAGAGTTTTATTTCAAACTTAAGATTTATGACAGGTTCATACTCTTCACCTATCAAACCCTAGAAGTACCAACTTTTATCTTTCAGGTTTAATAGTTTAGTCAAGTTTCAAACAGAATAAGAAACTGGTCATGATTCTTTTCATAACTGAAAACAAAACATTGGATTTTGGCTCACAGCCATCATAAAAATTGACAGACATGAACGACGAGTAAAACTTTCAAAACATAAACTGAGGCACAAAAACGAATATCATTTATATTCTTTAAGACTGGAAATAAGAATATCTCGGCATCAACATGAGACTAAATTATCACGTTTAAATTGAAAACCATAAACAATAAAACCATACGAATAGCTCGCTGTACACATCTACTTTCAAAATCTAAACATGGTTATCATAACAACAGAACATTTTCGAGAACCACACATTAGGGTTTGATGATTGTTAACACGGGGCTAAACCCTTAGCCCTCAAACTCTTTTTAAAACACATTAGTTGCAAAAACGACGAGTTTCATTGCATACAATTGGAGCAATGCTCTCAAACTCAAACACATACATCATAACATAGAAAACACAGTTCTTTATAATCAAAGACACAGGAGATTGCAAACGATAAACTTCGCTTCCATTACACAAATTTGAGCAACGCTCATTGTATCATCTACACAAACATAGTTCTAATGAAAACACAAATCCTTTCAGTTGCTGAGAACAATAGAATGGTGAAACCCTCTCCTGAATATTTTCTTTTATGAATTATACAATGGAAAAAAATACTACTGAAAACAACGACGAAAAGGGTCGAGGATTTTATCCTCGCTGAACTACCAACAACTCGCAAATATTTCAACGAAGGTCAGCCTTAGAGCCCAGGAAAACACGAAGTCTTGGAAAAGAACACAATGAAGGTCGATTAGTCATCTAATCGGAGTAACGAGTAACCACCGAAGCTTACTGGTCATTTAGCAAATGCCTGTTATCAAAAACTAAGCTGTGAAGCCATCGACGAAGGATCCTTCCATTCAAACACAAGTAGTGGTCAAAACGAGTTTTAAAGAAGTCATTACATGCGAAATAACATTAACTGAACTTTCAAAAATAGAATGGAAGACACAAGGTTTGAACCGAGAACCATTACCTTTTTAGTTATCACCGGAGCAGAACGCCAAGACAGTGCAAACTGTGACTATTTTTCCACCATTGAATGCAAAGAAGGATGGAAAACAACTCTAGAAAACTACCACTGGACAGACAAGGAAAGCTGAGCATCGAATCAACTACCATGAAGAAGTTGCCACTCACCTTGGAACTATTAATACAAACTGCCACTATAAAACACCATGAATGTATCAGCTCTTAAGCTTTGAACAGGTCATGGTTTCGAACCGTGGCACTCCACCAAAACCTGTTAACGAAACATTGAAGGCTCTCGGCCTATCAGCCTCTCCTCAGAACCACTACAACGAATGCCAAGGAAAACATTAACTCTATAGAACATAGTCGAGGTTACAGTTAGATCCCAGAACCAAAACCCTTGCTAGATCAACAGTGGAGATTACCAAACGGTTTTCACGTAAACCCAAGCAACAACCATCTTAAATGAAACCATAATTACCATAGCCACTGAGGAAGACAGCTCAGTTAACATTCAAACCAAATCACTTACAGCTTGTCACGACGCTTGAACAATCACCACACCATCATGTTCCTGCACCACGAAGATTTCCACAGAGACATTCCATTGTCTCGATAGTTGGGAGTATTAAATGCAAAGGGAAGCCAAAGTGCCTTCCAGCACGAAACCTTCGTAGTGTTAATGTCAACCATTCATACAATGTATCGAGTTGTTGATCAAACGCACCATTTGGTTATGTAATAACACCTTGTGGTAGGTCAAGGTGGGGTTGGTTTCATTTGCTAGGAAACCATAATGTCACATAGGATCACGTAGATATACACACACAATACCATATAGTTATTGTTCATAGCATTTTGTATAAGATTTGACATATATATATATATTTCAATATAGTATAAAAATTAAATAGAAACTTGTATATAGTTCATAGGTTAGCAATTGACTATGATATGAATTGCAATAATTCCTAGTTTAGAATTTAATCAATTCTTGCATGTAGTTCCTAGGCTCTAGGATATATGTAAGGAATTGCATATCGATATTGTAATTTCATTCTCACTTAGGCATCACTTATAGACATTGGCTATGCTCATAATTTGCATAATTAGAAACTCACGATAATAGTACATAGAGTTAAACTATGATATCTAGATCCTATTCATTGTTTCAACAAATAAACAAAAGGTTAATACAGGGATTATGAATAGTACAAATGATATACTTCTGTTTTACAAACTAGGATAACTGAAGTTCTCACCAATTGTATATTCGACATTATGTCTCTTAAATCATTAAGAATTTGGAGACATGGAAACTAGTTCGAAACGCTTCAGTCACATGTCCGTAAACACTAAAATCTCTTACCTGTAATATGCCAAAAAGGACGATTCAAATGCTTTAGCGGGAGTGCTAAGTAAGCCTCGAGGTATCTGTAGGACCCCTTCATCATCAAACAGAAGAACAATAGTTAAACACATATAAACTTATATCATTGGATCAACAACAAAAGAATTGTGAAAGTACAATTGAGTGAGTTTAATATCTAAATGAAGATATTAATTATCTTGTCACAGTATTACACTTTTGGCCAATACTGCATTTAGTACAGCAAGACAACATTTAGCATTTATTATATTTCCACACAATTAGATTACGCATTAGAATCTATATAAAAAAAATTTAAATTTTTGAAAATTTCGGGATGTTACAGTTGGTGAAATGCTCAAGTCATTCAGCAGCTCCAACACATAAGCGTTGTCCAAAATTTTCTTCAGAATCTGACATGGTCAAATCTTCTTCAGCTTCAACTTGTTATATGTTCCTGTCAGAAATATTTCCTTCCATAAATGTGCATAGACTAAGTCTCCTTCACTGAATGACTATAGCCTCTTCTTCCTGTCGGCTCTCAACTTGCATGCGACGTTACTCTTTGCTATGGGCTTTCACACATCTTCATGCAGTTCTTCCATATGCTTTGCAGATGATTATGCATCCTCACTTTTCCTGGTTTTTGTCGGTAACTCGACCAAATCCACCACTCCATGTGGGCTTCTTCCTTGAACAAAATGGAATGGGCTCAACCCTATCGACCGATTCACATAATTGTTATATGCAAACTCTGCTTACGCCAACACGTTCTCCCACTACTTGGGTCTATCGGCCGTCAAACAACTTAGAAGGTTTCCCAAACTTCTATTCACTACCTCAGTTTGTCCATCTATCTACGGATGATATGCCAAGCTAAAATGCAACCTCGTGTCCAGTTTCTTCCATAGGGTTCTCTAGAAATGTCCCATAAACTTGGTATCTCTGTCTGATGTGTTACTCTTCGGCAACCCATTCAATATGACTACTTCCTTGAAGAATAGTACATCAATTCATGTGGTGTCACTAATCTTTCGGCACGGAATAAAGTGTTCTATTTTCGAAAATCTGTCGATTACAACAAAGATTGAGTTGCTTCCTTGTTGCGTCTTCAGTAATCATAGCACAAAATCCATGCTCAGGTGCTCCCATGGGGTATCCAATACAGGTAATGGTGTATACAACCCCATATTCTGACTTCTCCCTTTTGCCAACTGGAAAAATTGACACTATTGCACCCACTTTCCAACATCTGTTGTCATTCCTGGCCAATAATACTTTTCTTTGACCAATGCCCTGGTCTTGTCGATGCCAAAATGACATGCTAATCCATCGCTATGCAATTCTCGGATTAGGTTCTCTCTTATGGATCCTATGGGAATACACAACTATTGTCCCTTGAATAGGCCATGGGGGCTTCACTCAATAAACCGCTATCATAGCACATTCGTTCATGGCATATGAAACAATACCCCCAATTTTACTAAATATTGAAAAATACCTTCCAAAATCATTTTTTTTAACCCCTCCCAATATGCCTTCCCAATTTAAAAAAACCCCTTTTTTCACTGGATATTGTATGTATCAGTTTTTTCATTAGCATTTTGTATACCCCTTTATATTTCTACCTAGTATATTGATATGATACCCCTCTTATGACCCCACATGCATTTTACAATGCACCTTGCTTCTTTCGATGTATATTGTGGATTCACATTACTTCACCCACAATGCAATTACTCAACCACATATCATTATGATTTGCAACATCTAATGGTCTAATGAAGATATAGGAGATCACTTCTTGTATGTCACTAGAGCCAATGCACATAGTACAACATTTATATTGCATGTTGGAGTTCCCCAATCGCTGACTAAGTCTGTTGTGGGTTAGGTATCCAAGCCCCCAGGGCTTGTAACAAGATCTAGGAGGCTGACTAAACCTCCCAAGGCCTGTAATAGGAATGAGTCATTGGGTATTCAAGCCCCCAAGGCCTATCGAGGGCCTATAACATGCCCTGGAGGCTTAACGCGTCCCAAGGTTATTGGTAACAATTGGCTAAGTGCTATTGGTAACAATTGGTTTTCAATGACCAATGTCGCTCGACTATAATCGACTGGAAACCCACTTCACCACGAAACCCCTGGCCTCAAGCATGCCTCAAGACACGATTTCCCTGTGTACTAGTAAGCCCGAGCCTTGCCTCAACTCGATTTCTCATCCAGCTGTGATCCCACCATCTCCATTTGGTGGATATTTCTCATCCCGCCCATATAAAAAAGACCCCAAAGTATTTTTGTATTGTTGCATTAAATAAAAAAACCCTTTGGCCCTTAATATATAAGCAATATAATTTTTAGGTTTTCATGAATATTTAATACCGCAATATGAATGAACTTGATATTATATTTCCTTCTAGTGAAGCCCCCATGGAATAGATATCCCTCTTGGATAAAATAATCCAAGTATAAAGTCCTGTCGACACTCCACGGTTCACGACAAGCCTCCCAT
Organism: Larix kaempferi; assembly: GCA_027924585.1. Lineage (NCBI taxonomy): Eukaryota > Viridiplantae > Streptophyta > Pinopsida > Pinales > Pinaceae > Larix > Larix kaempferi. The sequence goes on along the minus strand of BSBM01000493.1, from coordinate 9,224,154 downwards.
GCTTTCACAAAATCCTCGTCAGTCGCATACTCTTCCTTCACCGACTCTACTCTTTTTACATGAACTGTCATCGAGTTCAACAATGCAACTCTTCTACTCAGCACGTTGGAAACCTTCTTCGAATTGTTTAACTGAGTATTCATATACCTCAGTGCTTGATGATCTATGTATACAACAAAATTTCCTTGGGCAACAAATCATGCCTCCACTTCTTCAATGCTTGGATCATAGCATAAAATTCCTGGTCATAGAACAAATATTTCCTCTTCACATCATCCAAATTCTCACTGAAGAATGCAATTGGTCAGCCCTCCTAGCTCAACATAGCTCCAATTTCCATTCCACTCGTGTCGCAATCAAGCTGGAAAACTTTGTCGAATTATGGGAGTGCTAACACTGGGCTCTCAGTGACCTTTTCCTTCAGCTTGTCAAAAGCTCGTTGGGCTGCTTCTGTCCACTTGAATTCCCATTTTCTCATGCACTCTGTCAAAGGTGCACAAATACGACTGAATCCCCGAATGAACTTCTTGTATAAACTAGCAATTCCATGGAAACTCCTTACTCCAGTCGCACATGTTGGTTCCGACCAATCCAATATTTCCTTCACCTTTTTGGGTCCATCACCAACCCCATACCTGAGATTAAAAATCCTAAGTACACCAGTTCTTCCTTCATGAAAAAACACTTTTGCAAGTTCACCATCATCTTCTCTTCCTGCAACATTTGCATTACTTGTCAAATGTGACCCAAGTGCTCTCTCTTGGTTCGACTAAATATCAGGATGTCGTCTAGATACACTACGATGAACTTACCCAAGAATGGTTTCAATACCTCATTCATCAACTGCATGAATGTACTGGGTGCATTAGTCAATCCAAATGGCATGGCTAACCACTCATACAACACTTCCTTCATCTTGAATGTTGTTTTCCATTCATCTCCCTCTCTAACCCAAATCTACTGATAACCGCTCTTCAAGTCTATCTTCGTGAAGTACTTCACTCCACTCAAGCAATCCATCAAGTCGTCCATCCTCGACAATGGAAACCGATACTTTATCGTGATCTTGTGAATAGCTATGTAGTCTGTACAAATCCTCCATTCTCCACCTTTCTTTGGCGCTAATACTGCTGGTACCGTGCACTGACTCAAACTTTCTCTAATCAATCCCCTGTCCAACAACTCCTGGACCTGTCGATTGAGTTCCTAACCTTCTGTTGGACTCATCCTATGTGGTGCCCTGTTTGGATGGATTGACCTTGGAATCAAGTCGATCTGATGGGATATGTTTCTTGTCGGTGGTAATCCCGACGGTGTCTCGTCGACTACTATGCTTCGAAACTCGTCAAGCATCCTTTCAACTTCGACTGGAATATTCTCCATTATCGACCTCTTGACACATGGTCCTTTTGGAATGATAGCAAGACATCCTGACTCCTTTTCCTCTTCCACAAGGAATTCTTTCGTTGAACACATATGCACTCGCTTCTCCCAAAAATTGCTCTTGCCCTCCTTACTGTCAGCTGTCTCCTCTGGTTTCCGCTTAAGAGTCCTTTGCATGCCATTTTTCCACACTATGCCTATGTTTGCTCGACCATCATAGATCATATTCCAATCATATTCCCATGGTCTCCCTAACATCATATGGCACACGTCCATTGGGATTACGTCGCACAATACACTGTCTTCAAATCCACCGACCCTCAATTTAATGACACTGTCTGGTCACCTTCACATGGTGTCCTTTCTGCAACCATGAGATCTTGTATGGGTGTGGATGTTCCCAACATTTCAACCCTATCCTGTCGATGGCCTCTGTCGACAAAATATTCTCAGTGCTTCCACCATCAACTATAGTCTTGCAATGCCATTCGTCGATTCGCACTTTGGTTCGAAAGATAGCCTTTCGTTGTGCCGGCTCTTGCTCATCGCGTCAGTCTTCCTAAACCAATGTTCTCCTAACCGTCAGGTTTCGATTTTTCTTCTTCTCATCCTCATTGATATCTGATGTCGATTTTGTCCTCTCATCGGCTTGCTCATCCCTTCAGCATTTGGGCTTCGACTCCTCTACAGCATGTAAGTTCTCTTGGCATTCATATGCCTTGTGTCTAGCTCCACGACACTTGTAACAAATTACGGCTGGCCTGTCAGCTCCTTTTCTGTTTGATGGATCACTTTGACCATATGCACCTCGGCCATGTGCTTCTCGACCATCATGTTGGTTCTCTTGCACTTTCTCCCTTATCGATATCCCTTCAGTACGTTGGTTGTCTTCGACTATTTCTCTCTTGTAACCGCTACTTTGGCCTTTCGCGGAAACAGTCTTCACACCCTGACCAGTCATCCTACCTCTGGTCGCTACGGATTTCCTCGACAATTTCTCTTCTGCCTTCAGAGCTAATTGGTAGGCTTCACTGACTACTTTGAATCTTGACATTCTCAATTCGTCTTGAATGGAATATTTCAAGCCATTGACATATCTTGCGATAGCTTCTTCTCCTTCGTCAGTCTAACCCGAGCTTATTGACAATTTGTAGAATCTTACGTGTAGTCCTTCATGGTCATCTCTTTTTGTCGAAAGTTCTGCAACTTCCCGAACAAGGAAATCACATAGTCATTTGGAAAGAACTTCCCTTTCAACTTGGTGACTATCCTATCCCAAGACTTGATTTTCTCCTTCCCCTTCTTGACTCTGTCATCCTGCACATTGTCCCACCACAATGAGGCATGACCCTTCAACCTTAGACATGCAGTCTTAACCCATTTAAGATCCTCGGTCTGCTCTATGTCGAAGTATTTCTCCATTTCTATGAACCATTCGATCAAGTCTTTTGGATCTAGGCTTCTCAATTAGGTATGTACATCTTTCTTTGTCCGAACTCTCATATCCGTCAGATGCTTGATGAGTTTGTCTTCTAGTTCTTCTCCTGTTGCTTCCCGTTCTTCCACTTCTTTGACCTCCTTGTCACTATGGTCTAATGCATATGGAATACAAGCACGCCTTTGGATTTCTTTGATCGATGGGACCTCATTTGTCAAAGTTCGCATTGTTCAAACGCATTCGTTGAACATCTCACGATCAACTCTGACTGTTGTGCCACGTGCTCTTCATCCAACACCTCGAACGTTAATGCCTCTGTGAGCCATTTTCAACCTCGGCTGAAACTCCCACTCTATCCAATTGCAACCGGACTTCAACAAATCATGCACAACTCTACCCAACCGTACTTGGAGCTGTAAACACCCTCGCACTCTCTCCTATCCACAGGATACTGCTTCAACTCGACCGGACTCACTTTTGGGCTCTATTACCAACTGACACAAGGCGCCTTAGACAAAAGGTTCTTGTTTTACAATTACACACAACACACACCTTCACATAGACAAGATGTAAATAGGATGCCATAAGCTGGCTTATATTACTTGTACCGAAATGGTTACAATGCAAACTGCAAGGAATGGAAATAACTAACTATTGTCGGATTTAGCCAATTACAATAAAAAAGTAACTATGTGCTATATCAGCGTGTTGACCGTCACCCTCCCCTGGTTCACTACTGAACTCTGATTTATGCCTCAATCTTCTCTGCACTCTGTAGATGTGTGACTTTCCTCTCCAACCTATAAAACTTCTCTTGAGCTCTGCTCTCTTGATCCTCTACTAATCGAACTGAACTGCGCACTGTTTGTGACTACGCACAAACCTTCTACTTTTTTGTTGTTGTTCCTGAGATCATTCCTACCCCCGAGACACACTTCCTCTATCCATCGATCTCCTCAGATCCTGCAGACCTCCAACTACTAGCGCCTCTATCTTGCTGCACAATCTCATCCTGTGACGACATTTTTCACGTCTTCATCCCCCTGCAATAACTGCCAATAACTTCCTTAGCAACACCGAACGGCTGCCAAGTACTCTCCTTGAATTTCTGCGCATCCTTCTAACACTACTACAGTAGTCGGTCACTTCCTTGACCATACTGTCTTCCACCAGCCTTCGACATACCTGTCAACTTCCTTTCACATCTTCAGCGTTTGCCAGTCTGCCCCTTCCTCCTTACTTGGCTCATGCCCAAACTTGTCAGATTCATGGTTTGACCACATTTCGACCCTCGATGTCTCCATGATAACTCTGTCATCTATCGACCTTTGACATGTTTACTCTGGATCTGCCTCTCCTGTTGTCATACCTCGAAATGTTCTTCTCAACTCATTGACTTCAATACCAAATCTGCTCTTCCACACCAGTGGTCGTCGGCACTCCCTTTGGTCGGCCTTCTTATGTCGATCATCTTCAAATGCTCTTCCCAGGCCTCGATTCCCCTGCATCATATGCTTATTCTTTAGTGTAGAGTTTGAGACTCATTTGGTGGCATGTCATTTTTTTATGGCAATTTTGTTTTGCACTTAGTAGATGGCATGCATAGTTCCAGGGAAGGAGAAAATTCCCTTTTGGTTTTGAGTTGTTTTGTTTATTTTTTGATAGTTTTACAGCCATGAGGCCTTTTTTTCACCATCACTCTCCTAGGACATTGATAGAGTTCCATATGGATATGTGGGGAGAGATGATTTCCAAGAGGGGCTTGTCGAATTTCCCTGTACGGATTACCATAGAGGTAGTGGAGATACTATGAAGCATTGAGGGTCCTAGTTTAGCACTAGTTCCCTATCCTTACATCAGGTTCGATTGGATGATGTACAAACATCCTCTTCACCTAGGAAAAGCCAAAAAATGCCAGAGGTAATATTAGTGTTTTATTTAAATAAATCTAGTTTCATTTTATTGTATTTCTTAATGTGAATAAAATGTATTCTAATTTGTTTAGTAAAAATGGCTAACTATTGTTGCGTACTATATATTTTGCAGATATTGACACCTATGTTGGGGAGACACCTCCCCAACCTTTCGATGTTGATATGGATGAGGATCAAGAGGATCATGTACATTCACCAGGGAGACTTGGCTTGATGTGACTCAAGCCTAATGCTAGATATAGACAACTTTTGACAAACCGATTGTGTGAGATGTTGAGTCAACTGGGTGTCCACCATGTCCTAGTTTGTGACATCCTTTGAGAACTCAAGCTCAAATTAATATTCAGGGAGCTTCCTCATGATACGAGGCTCCTTATCCATCATATCGTTGGAGCTACGAGGCTTATCATAGATTTGAGGGATCATTGTAGTGATAGTAACTCTTCGAATGGACACACTTCACCCAGTCACACTTCGTCCAGTCATCGGACTTCATCTAGTCACACTACATAAGTTGAGGCCTCTTTGTCACATGCAGTGTGCCCTTAGCCTCCATCTCCTCCATGAAAAAATGACCAACCATCATCTTCTAGTGTTGTAGCCCAGGGTTCTACTATTTTAGATAGATTGGTGGAATATGGTAAAATTCCCAAATATGATGAAGAGATTTTATCACTTCTTCAGTTTTCATTTTTTCTGGTGGAGGTATTGATGCCTCACACTCTACTAGTGGAGGTACGAATGCCTTTGGTTTAGGATATGGAGGTACTGGTGCCTCTAGTTCTGGAGGTTGTCAGGATATGTCATAGCAGTTAATTGACTTGAGATGTCTAATTTATATCATGTATCATGAGTTTGATATTATTGTTCATATATATATGTGTGTGTGTGTGTGTGTGGTGCCATTTTCATGTTCATGTTGATGTACTTATTTATATGTTCATGATGTTTATGTGTATATTGTTATGTCATGTTAGATATGTTTAATGCTAGATGTGTTCAATAGATGTGTATATTAAATGGTGTAGCTTGTTAGATATGTGTGATGATTATGCTAGACAATGCTTGTGTTTCATTATATGTGATTATTAGATTTGTATGATAGATGGCGTTCATATGTGTTAGATGTATATGTCAAATGATGTTGGTAGATAATGTTTGTGTTTTTTTAGATGTATATGTTCATTGTGACTAATGTACTTTACCTTATATAGGCATGTGTTTGATCATTACCATATACAACATATTAATGAAATATATGCTCCATTCTTAGAAACATTTAAAATTCATACATATAGGCTTGTGTTTCGTCATTATTTACAAAATAAAATACATGTGAAGTTCCTAGGTTTGTTGAAAAAATTACGGTATGGATATTATAAATGCAAAGTAACATGTTAACAAAATTTGTATCAAATAGCAATTTATAAAATTTTAGAACAATATGTATCAAAATGAGCCTAATTAATTAATTTGTAACAATGAATTACAGTTACAACTACAAATTACAAATTAATCGCAATTACAAATACAATTACAATTACAATTACAAATTTCAAATTACAAATAGCAAATTAAAATTACAAATTACAATTACAATTACAAATTGCAAATTTCAAATTAAATTTACAAATTACAATTACAAATTGGAAATTACAACATTAAAGTTATAGTTTGTTGAGTGTGACTATGTAATTTACTTTAGATAGGAATGTGTTTGATCATTATTCCCATATACAACATATTGATTAAATATATGCTCCTTTGTTAGAAACATTTAAAATTCATACATATAGGTGTGTGTTTCATCATTATTTACAAATTAAGGTATATATGAAGTTCATAGGTTTGTTGAAAAAATTATTCTATGGACATTGTAAATGCAAATTAACATGATATTTACAAGCCTATAAATTAATTAATCTCTAATAATTAATTACAGTTACAAATTATTGTTACTATTAAAAACTACAAATTACAATTTCATCAATTACAATTTCATCAATTACAATTACAAATTACAATTAAAATTAGCACAATTACAATTGCAAATTTCAATTACAAATTAAAACATGAAACATGTGTTCGATCATTATTACCATATACAACATATTGATGAAATATATGCTCCTTTGTTAGAGACATTTAAAATTTATACATATAGGTTTGTGTTTCATCATTATTTACAAACTAAGGTACATAAGAAGTTCATATATTTGTTGAAAAAATTATGGTATGGACATTATAATAGCAAATTAACATGTATAACAAAATTATGTATCAAAGAGCAATTAATAAAATTGAAGAACAATATGTATCAAAATTATTCTACTTAATTAATTTGTATTAATTAATTACAATTACAACTTACAATAGGAATTACAAATACAATTACAAATTCAAATTACAAATTACAAATTACAAATAACAAATTCAAATTACAAATAATAAATTCAAATTACAAATTAGACTTCATAAAAATAGTGTACTTACCCTTGAACACAAAACTTTAAATTAATGGATAGTTATAAAGGATGATAAAAAATCCTTCTCAATGCATGACCGTACATTGTTTACATGTTCAATGATTGAGGTAGTATTAAGAATAAACGAATCAAATTACGATTGTAGGATGACCTATTGTATTATTGTATGAAATATTGATTGGAGTAGTGATAATATGTTTCAAGCCAGAGGCTATGAGCGCACTGTGAGCCTATAGGTATTAATATTTGATAATCTCTTATATTTATCAAAACACTAAAAAAAAATATTTAATAAAACATATCATTATAAAACCTTCCACAATACATCATGAAAACATCCATTCTCCTATTTAGAAGAGATAGTAAGACAATATAATTAGTACATGCAACTTTTCATTATAATTTTGATTCACATTACATACATAGATAACAAATAAACCATTTGTTTTCAAATAAGTCAAAATCCCATATTTGATATGTTCAAACCACCTTCTTTATGTGCTAACTTATTATTTCACAACTTAATTCCATTTCCACAGTCATAAGATGAATAAAAAACATTATAATTGCCAAAATGGGGACAAAAATAAGACACATGAACAACACTATAAATGATGAAATAAAACATGTACATAACACTCTCCATTCTCATCACCCTAATTATCTTCATCGCTTGTCATGGTAGCACTGTTGTTCTAAAAAATATGTTTTGATCTAGGGTCATGTCTTAATACGAACCACCAATACTTATCCAATACATTTGGGTAAAAAAATCACTTGGTTGTAGTGTTTTGGGAAAACATAAGGCTCTTTGGTTTCATCCCACATATTTCTAGAGTTGATACATATCAACCCAATATCATGATATTCCTTTACATTATTCCGGTCAAAGGTCTCCCACCACTTGCACCTGGAAATAACACATTCGAAAGAAGAGAAGTCCACTTGGATGATCTCTTGTATCTTTCTGACATAACCTATCTTCTTCCCTATTAGGTTTTTATAGTGGTGGCTAGCACAACTAGATTGGTCAAAATCAACTTCCACTCTGTACTCTGTTGTGATGTGTTCATCATCAACATCCTCGATGCAAAAATTATGCCCATATGCCTACATAGATGGGAACAAATGCACCTGTAAAAAGTGAACAAATCACAGTGTCACATGTCTAATAACCTGACCATTAAAATATGAAATATAGATGTTACAATTCAAAGGTGAATTATGAAGTTCAAAATGAACACAAAGATATTATTACCGAGTTCTCGTACCCAAACCCTATGTTTAGTGCATCCTCTTCAGCACAGAGGTAATGACCGAATGCACCCTGTTTCTCTCTGACTTGGTCAACAACCCAACTATTGGGACATATCATTGGCATATTCTCTTTTAAATGATTAGGGTAAGGCATATTTATTCCATTCAACCATCTTAATTCTTTCATACCACTGTCCCATTTCCTCCTCTTTTATTTGTACAATGTAACCCATGGTTATGTTGCCTCCATGTTGTAAAGTATGAATTTATTGATGGCATCAATTTATGAATTTGTTGATATATTCATGAAATGTAACCGACATATAGTATGTATGAGATCAAAATCTAGATAATGAACTTCAATGTGAATAGCTACTATATAGAAATTTTAGAAACTATAAGTCACTTACTCTTTATGGTGCACCCTTTTAAATTTTTTTCGAGTAGATCTCCTTCCCTTTTTTCTTCATCCCTTTGTTCGTCCCAAATTTCCACACATGGTGTGTCGTCTATCTTGATGTACTCACCGAAATACTAGAACAACTCATATATTATGTACCCCTCCACCATAGAACCCTCTAGTTTTTTCCTTACTCAAACAAATCCTTTCAATTTTTTCATGTACCTCTCTAAGAAGAACATCCAATGATAAGATCCTACCCTGACTAATTCAAACTCATCAACTAGGTGAATTAGAATATGAACATCCAAGTCCATGAAACTCACCAACATTTCCTTCTCAAGCATACAAACAATCTTAGCTCTCTCTCGATGTCACCATGGAATCCTATCCATTTGAATCTCCTTTGATGTGATCCAACATACAAACATAGATAATTCAGATATAGAAAGTCATAGGTCTGAGGAAAGTTATGGTTCACAAAACCATGCACTAGTAGAGGATAATGACAATACAAAGTAAACATATACAAAATTAATTGTGTTTTAACCCATGGCGAATATTAAATATGAAACATACAATTTACTAGTGAAAATTGTAATTTTTGTCAAATATTGTGATAAAAATACATATTTTATGTAAATATAGGCAATATTAGAGACTAAAAATGACCAAATAGCGAATTTATTTTTTGAAAAAAACCCCCAAAATAGCCAATTGGCGAAATTTCGCCCCAAAAAATTACCCTTCTGCAATGTCTTCAAACAGTCCTGTCTTTTGTATTCCAAATAGAAAGCAAAAATCCTTGAGCACACCAAATCCACATTTGGCTTCATATGATTGAATATAAATCCATTTCTCACTTTCTAGACACCCCACATAGCAAAAAATATCAAGAGATGATCCTGCATGTAATGAACTAACCACTATCTTCTAAAGAGGGTGAATCCGAATGAAAATTTAAACCGAAAAACTTTCTAATTCCAGTCCAAGTGTATTGGAAAAAGAGATAGCGGCCAAATAGGTGATCAACTGTCTCTACTTTTGGCATACAGAGACAACAAATGCCTGGGCATTCAAATCCGCTCTTCTAATAATTCTACAACAATAATAACTTATTATGGAAACATAGCCAAGATAAGCACTTTATTTTGAGTGGGATATTTCCAATCCAAACCTTTTTCATCCACCAGCGAGGGCACACATCCAGCTCAGACTCTAGAATGAAATTATATGCCAAACTTGGTGTAAATGAGCCATCAAAATTGTTGTAATACCAAGCCAAGGTGTCTTCATTTTCATTCAAAGAAATGCCAGCCTGATATAGGTTTTTGACGTACCAATTCCACTCAAGGGCATATGCATTTTCCAAACCAAGGTCTCTCGAAAATCGCCAAGTAACTCTACCATCCTGTACAGAGTATCTTCCATCTGTTTTATAACATAGATATTTTGCATGTGAAAATGTTCGATCAAACCCCGAGATAAAATGTAACGAACATCTAGACCCGATACCGAATTGATGCCTACATAAATTTGAGTGCCTCTACCATCCACCCACACTAAACCTTGATTTATAATACGATAAGAGAAAAGAAAACTACACGATATAGTAGAGACAATATTGCGATATTTAGCCTGCACTAGTTTTCCTCAAAGTCCTTTTATAAAAATACTTCTCCATGGGCTCTTCGCACACAACACTCGATTGAAATAACTCAAATGTTTGAATCGCACCCCTAATGACTTAGGAAGGGATAAATCTGGTGAGAAGCCAAGATGGAATTTAGAAAGACCAATTTTTCCAGCCCATAGAAATTGAAAAATCTTCCTCCTTATGATAGAAATCACAGCACCAAGAATGTTAAACAAAGAAAACCAGTAAACAAGAATTCTTTGGAGGACCAAATTTACTAAAGTGAGACTCCCACCCAACTACAACCACCTAAAAGACCACTAGAGCTAATCTTCTTCTGGATCTTTTTTACCAACCAACTCCAATAAGTAATGTTATAATAGTTTAGTTTCACATGATTGCCAATATATCTAATACCTTCCATTAAATCAAACATCCTACAAGGAAGAGTCAAAGCAATTTGTTTAGTAATATCACGATCCTTACATTGAAATATAAAGTTGGTTTATGCATGCTTATAGCCATCTCAGAAGCATCACAGATCGTGATATTACTAAACAAATTGCTTCAACTGTTCCTTGTAGGATGTTTGATTTAACGGAAGGTATTAGATATATTGGCAATCATGTGAAACTAAACTATTATAACATTACTTATTGGAGTTGATCCTAGTGGACGGCCTTCACTAACACCTCGGGGTTTTGGTGTAACGGTTTGTATCATTTGGTATCAGAGCCTCCACCCAGGTTCAAGTCACAGAGTAGGTGGTAACATCGGGATTGCAGTGTTTTCCTGGGGCTCGTACGGCGCAAAGGGGACACCACTGTACGGGCGCACATCTAGCCCAGAGTATGGACTGTGGAGCATGGTGGGATGTTAAGATCCTAGTGGACAGCCTTCACTAACACCTCAAGGTTTTGGTGTAACAGTTTGTATCATTGATGTTAGGAACCCATGCATTTACTTTGTTAGTATATTGTTGTTGGACGCATATGCTTTGTAAGTCATCCCATAGTATTTGTTGATCCATAGTTTGTATTATTGTTGTTGGCGAATATGCTTTGTAAGTCGCTCATAGTTTTGTTGATCCATAGTTTGTATTGGCCCATGGTTTTGACTCATAGTATTGGCACCTAGACTTAGCCCATGGTTTGTATTAGCCCATGGTTTGTATTGACACATAGTATTGACCCATGGTAGTGGCGCCTAGACTTAGTATATAAGTGTGTGTTGAGGCCTATGAAAGCACCGTGAAGTTAATTGTATTGAGCTTGCTCAAAGGAGGTTGCCCCCTCGAAGTGGCCCATGATCAATATAAAAGTGATTCTGAGTTCTATTATTTTTGATATATCGTGTATTTGCATTAATTAATTATTGCAGGTTCTTCACATCTGGTATCATAACACTTTCTTGGGCTCGTTGGGTGGAATTTCTACCATTTTTTTTAATTTTTTTTATTTATTTTATTTTTTTCGCGCTGTTACAAGTTCGGATCTGGGGATAACCCCTATCCAATTAACTGTGGGAAGTACTTGGGCATAAGCCCTAAAACTCATTGTGAGGAGTACCACAAGAACCCCAAAGTAGCTAGCCCACTGAGAGGACCTGCCAGCGAAAAGGGCAATGACCCCTACCTGATTGACTAGTTCCCACCCATGAGATAAACCAAGAGCTGTCGTCTGTGGCAAAACGGTTATCAGTTTTACCTGAGCCATGGAGTGAGGGGTACTTCCCAATACGCAACTCGTCAGACAACATTGGTGGCCGAGTGAATCCCCTGAACCAATAGGAAGCTGCACATACCTGGGTTCATATCTATTTTTAGCTGAACTATTGCCAATCACTTCCGCTCCAGATCCAGCCGTTTCAGATCTATTATGAAAGTTGTTCCAGATCCAGTCGTCATTTCAGATCTAGCCATTTTCGATCTCTTCCATGCCGTTGCAGATCCATTTATTGCGGATCCATTCCACACTGCTGTTGTCGATCCATTTCTGAAAATAAAAAAATAATAATAAAAAAAATAAAAAAAAATCCCTGCAGTAAAATTCCATTTTTCGGCTATATCTCCCTTGTTTCAACTCTGTTTTCCCTGAAACTTCACTGACATCCCTGCAATCCCATTCTGCATATTTCATTCTTGAAGACCCTATCCCAAATTCCACTTCCCCAGACCAGAAATCTCACATTTGTCTATTTTTAAGGTTTGCCATAACTCCTTCAATTTTCACCCAAATGCCTTCAACTTTTGCCACCATGTTCCTTTCCTAATTTTGCTTCTTTGTCTCTCTCTGCCAAATTTTCTCATTCTTTCGCCGTGCTTCTAAAATCCCCATTTTTAGCTTCCCTGTCCATCAGAAAGTGTCCAAAACCTAGTCAAACCCCAATTACCCATCCGAGTTTTTCCCAAATCCAAATCTTCCTTTACTAAATAAGCCTTTGTTTTTGTTTTTCTATCCATTTCAAAAAAAAAAAAAACTCTTGGTTGTGGTTGTCACCCGCGCAGGAGCAAAAACCATGGAGGAAGCACTTGCAACCATCCAAACCAAACTCCAAGATCTAGATGAAAAATTTCTCAGCCTCCATCTTCAGCATTCAGCCATGAACAATAACCGACAGCTAGAATCTTTTGTAGCCACCGGGTTCTCTTCTTCCAACAATTTTCATGGGTCGAAGATTGATTTTCCTTGCTTCAATGGTACTGATCTGACTGGATGGATATATCGCGCAAGACAATATTTTAGTCTGCATAATACTTTTGATGTCCAGAAAGTTACACTTGCATCCTTTCATTTGGAATAGGAAGCCCTTCAATTGTACCGTTTATACATCAAAGCTCATCCCGAGCCAAACTAGACAGATTTTTGCCAACTCCTTTTGCCACTATTTGGTCCTAGTGCTTTTGACGACTTCACAGGAGCACTCACTAAACTTCACCAAACTAACACAGTGAGAGAGTATCAGACCGAATTTGAGAAACTCGTCAATCACACAGAAGGGTTGTCTGATGAATTTTATAGGAGTTGTTTTATCAATGGTCTTAAGGATGAAATCCAGTCAGAGGTTAAAATGTTATGTCCCAACACAATGATGGAAGTCCTAGGGTTGGCTAAGTTGGCAGAAGACAAGCTTGCAGCCCAACAATGCTCCAAACCCACTATTGTTCCCTTCCGAAATATGGGTTCTCAACGACCTCCCATCCTACCAGCTCCTCGACCAACTCCTATCAAGAATTTGTCTGAAACCGAGATGCAGGCACGCCGAGAAAAAGGACTTTGTTATAATTGTGATGAGAAATTCACTCGGGGACATAGATGTGTTCAACAGAAGCTCTCTCTTGGATGTGGACTCTTCGCCTGCCTCTGAACTTGATGAAGAAGCTCCAGATATAGCAGATGATCAGGTCGACATTCAACACCTGCCTGTTAACACCCCATCTCAAGACGACCCACCCGAGATCTCTCTCCATGCTGTAACTGGCATCACCACCCCACAAAGAATGCGAGTTAGGGGATACTTCAAGAAGCTCCCTCTTACTATACTCATTGATTCTGGTAGCACTCATAACTTCATTGACCCTCAGATTGCCAAACAGGCTGATTGTTTTGTCCATCCTTGCTCCAACTTTGAAGTCATGGTTGCCAATGGGGGCACCTTACCTTGCAAGGGGAAGTGTCACAATGTGCGTATCTCTATGGAAGATTATAACTTGTGCTCTGACATGTTTTCCTTGTCCTTAGGCGGATGTGATGTGGTTTTGGGCAGTCAATGGTTACGCACACTTGGCCCCATCTTATGGGATTTTGCGGAGCTTTGGATGTAGTTTTCAGTCAATGGGGCACAACACAAATTAATGGGCTTACAACCATGGTCTCTCCACATCATCAGTTCGCATCGCCTGGAAAAAATCCTTAAGAAGAATTCACATGGTGTCCTCGCTCAGCTCCATTCCATTCAGATGCACCCATCAACGGTCTCCACTACTTCCTCGGATAGATATGCAGGTTTCCTTGCTGAACCAATGAGCTTGCCGCCTTCAAGAGACCTTTCCGGTAAGAATTTAGTCGCATCTACGTCTTAGCAGGAACTGATGGCTATTTTGCATGCAGTACAGAAGTGGTAGCTATACCTTTTAGGGAATTTTTTCTGCATCAAGACTGATCTCGAGAGTCTGAAAAATTTTCTGGAACAATGGGTCTCCTACCCAACACACCTGAAATGGGTTATCCAACTCATGGGTTATCCCTATGCAATCACTTACAAGAAGGGTAAGGACAATATGGTGGCATATGCTCATTCTCACATAATTGATGACCGCGTTTCTCTTACAGCTCTTTCTCTGCTTGTTCCAAATTGGTTGCACTATGTTCAACAGGGCTATGTCTTCTATGAACTCCATGCTTCTTCATCAGCAGGGCACTCTGGGTTCTTCAAAATGTATGACCGGGAGCAATGTAACTTCTTTTGGTAGGACCATTCAACAGATGGTGGATGACTGTGATACTTTCCAGGTCAACAAGGGTGAAACGACACTCCTTTCGGGATTACTCAAACCCTTTCCCATCACTACACAGCTTTGGCCCACTATTTCTATGGATTTCCTAGTAGTGCTCTGGTGGTACAATACCACATCTCAAAGGACACCATATGAAGTAGTCTATGGACAGACACCGCCATTTCTTCTTCCATACACCCTTAGTAGCTCCCTAGTTCAGGAAATTGACTCGGTTCTTCGAAACCGTGATAAAATTCTTCTCATTTTGCAGGACAATCTTCACATGGCCAAAATTCGCCTGAAACAACAAGCCGATCAACACCGTTCTGAGCACATTTTCCACGCAGCTGATAGGGTTCTTATTCGTCTACGGCCTTCCAAGCAATCCTCCCTGACACTCCAAAGGCGTTAGTGGCCCGAAATGCAAACCAAGGATGCTACCGGGGAACCACTCCTTCAGATTCTGCAGCAATTTATCCAACCAAATCTTTGAGGACAAAGATTTTTCTAAGGGAGAGGGGATGTTAGGAACCCATGTCTTTAGTTTGTTAGTACATTTTTGTTGGACGCATATTTTTTGTAAGTCATCCCGTAGTATTTTTTGATACATAGTTTGTGTTATTGTTGTTGGCGCATATGCTTTGTAAGTCGCTCATAGTTTTTTTGATCCATAGTTTGTATTGGCCCATGGTTTTGACTCATAGTATTGGCGCCTAGATTGAGCCCATGGTTTCTATTAGCGCATGGTTTGTATCGACACATAGTATTGACCCATGGTATTGGCGCCTAGACTTAGTATATAAGTGTGTGTTGAGGCCTATGAAACCACCGTGAAGTTAATTGTATTGAGCTTGCTCAAAGGAGGTTTCCCCCTCGAAGTGGCCCGTGATCAATATAAAAGTGATTCTGAGTTCTATTATTTTTGATATCTCGTGTATTTGCATTAATTAATTATTGCAGGTTTTTCATAGACTCCCACCCAACTACAGCCACCTAAAAGACCACTAGAACTAATCTTCTTCTGGATCTTTTTTACCAACCAACTCCAATAAGTAATGTTATAATAGTTTAGTTTCACATGATTGCCAATATATCCAATAGTTTTAGTTATAAAGGAGATAAATAAATATATACAAGTGAAAATCAAAGTGGAATTTGATGCTGAAGACACATGAAGGAGATGGGACCCACATATGACTAGATTTCCCCACTACACTTGGCATCATTCTCTCACCAATTCGAATTCAAGGTGAATGGTAACATACTTGGGGGATTCTAAAAGGTATTATTCATGGCATGAATCATCCAAGGTCGAAATATAGAGGAAGAGTAACTCCCATGGAAGAGGAAGAGGCAATTTGGAGCTAGTGAGACACTTGGGCTAGATTCCCTAGCTCTATGACAACAATGATGAAGACGCTATGAAACCTATAAAAAAAATCAGACATGAAGGCTGGCATATGACATATGAGACATGTCAGGGCTAAAAATAGACTCCAAGAGGGCACTCAAGGGTGTTAGGGGAGCTAAGATGCTTCCACATGTGATTTGGTGGAAGTGGGAGACTAGGAATTGGTGTACAAGTGGCATTCTTTGGAATCTCTTCCCAACTTGAGTTGGCATGAGTCTCTTGGAATAAATTCAAACCATGGAGGACATTAGAACTTTTTAAATGTCAATAACAAAGAATGAAACCATCTTTTGATCATTTGTAGAATTTGCAATTGCATTTGTGAAGAGGGAGAGCTAGTGGATGACTAGTTTCTTTCCTTAGCCAATTTCGAGGGTGAAAGATTCCCATCCAAGTTGGTAATTGGAAAGGCCATTCAGACCTTTCATTTGGAGCTTTAATGGAGTCTTTATTTGTAGGTGTAAGCTACCAGGCAGCTCATGGTTTCTTCTATTGCAGCTCACTCCTTCAACCATTTCCATTTTTTATGGCATATTCGTGATCCTTGAGGGAGGGCATTTTTGCTGAGCTATTGTAATATTTGGGGGAGATTATAATGCCCCATTTAATTTGTAATTTGAATTAAATACTCTGTTCTTCATCTCCAGAAATTTTTAGGTCGAAATTCCAAGTAGAAATGTATAAATCTCAATTTTAATGAAAGAACAGTGCCATTTCCCCATTACCTTGTTGTGAATCAATGTAATGCTGATAATTTTGAATGAATGGATGGTTCTCTAATATATTTGTGATCAATATACTTCCATGGATGTCTTCTACGAGTTTCATGTAGTCTACTTGAGAATTTGAAGTATTTTTACTTAGTTTAATTGCATTGGGATAAGAAATAGTGCCATTTCCCCAAGGGTCGAATTGGTGATTTTTCCAGTTGAATGGGGGAGGGTTGGAACAGATATAATAATCAATTAATGGTTCACATGACACCTTAATAACATCCTTAATACATTCCCTACCTCTGTTCAGAAATTTAAATGGTTTTGGAGGGATTTGGGAAGCCATTTGTAGTACTTACCCCAGGGGGATTTGAACCCCAAATTACTAGTAAAATTGCATACTTGGTCCAGAATCTTAAGAGAATTTTCAGAGGTCTTTTGGTGGCCATATTTCATCCTTGAAAAAAATATTCAATTACTAGCATCATTCATACACCTTCCTTGAATATTTGAAGGCATTTGGAGTCAATTTGAGACCTAGAGACCAATACTAGTCAAAAGGAAATCACTAGTAAAGTTACCTACATTGACCATAATTGAAAGACGATTTGCATAAGTATTTTAAAGGTCCAAAGGCATACATGAAACACATATTTATGTTCTCATATCATTCATATATGTTCTCAGAATATTTGGGATCATTTGGGGCAAATTTGGGACCTAGAGATCAAAACTAGTCAAAGGTCGAACTAGGGAAAAAAAGTGGAAAATTGCCATTTTAATAAAACTCCTAACAAGGGACATTACAGTTACTTGGGGTGACTCTTGAGGATTTACACATGAGAGGGTTTCATTTCCTTTCACAGTTGGCTGATCTTGATGAATTCGTGTTGGGTCGCCATGCTTGGAGTCTTATAAATGTTTTTGGTCTGGATGTTGCGGATGAGATGGAGCTCGGTCAGTATTTTCAGGCTCTTAATCTTGATCATATTATACTGAATGAGTTTGATGATGAATTGTACTGGGACGTAGATCCATCCGGTGAATATACTCCTAAGGGGGGTTATCTGAAAATTAGTGCTGATTTGTTGCTAGGTGATCCTGTCTGGTGGTGGAAACTCCCGTGGAAACAAGAATGCCCCCATAAGTCTAGACTGTTCATGTGGTGTGCTGTTAGGAATCAGGTTCCTAGTTGGGATTTTGTACAGAAATGAAATAAATATGGACCAGGCTGGTGCTACTTATGTAATGCTTCGAGGGAAATTGTTGTTCACCTATTTATTCATTGCCCCTTTATCAGTGCGGTATGGGATGTCTGCTCGCAAGTTCTAAAGACTATTTTTCTTTGGGTGGGGGATTCCATGGAACATTCCTAGCATAACTGGTATCATAATCCACTATATCATGATTACAGAGCTCTACCATTGTTGGTGATTCGGAGAGTTTGGCTTGCCCAGGATCATTTTATTTTCAATGATAAACCCATCTTACCTGCTCAAACTGCTATAAATTGTTGCAGGGTCTTTATCTCCTATAAAAGGAGTAAACATTCTTCTTTTGTTCAGGACATTCAGCAGGTGAACATTGATAGATCCCGGCCATGGGGTTTTTTTGACGGTGAGTGTCAAAACAACTACTACGGGGGTGGGGCTACCTTGTTTCTTTAGCTTGTACATTTCTTTGAGATGTCTAGGGGGCATGGGGATGGAAGTAATAACTTTGTTGAAGTTGTGAGCCTAAAATTACTTGTCTTGTTTGCACATGAGAAGGGGTGTCGTGACCTTTTTGTATATGGGGATTCTCTCAATGTGGTCAAGTGGATTTTTGGGACTCAACATTGTTTTAACATTAGGCTTTCAAACATCTTGGGAGCTATCAGGGACAACACTAGTGCATTTGACTCCTTTGAATTCCATCATGTCTACAGGGTAAACAACACAACGGTGGATCGGGAATCGAAGGAGGGGCTCTTATTGGGGTTAGTCAATGGAAAATCACATAATTTACTGATGGCTTGGTTATGGAGTTTTATCATAGGCCCTTCATAGAATGAAGGACACTAAACAGACACTATGTTGCTTGCATTAGTATGATTGCTTTATATCTGTTTTTAAATTTTGATAAGCTTTGAGAGGAAGCTTTATCGGCATTACTGTATTTTAGTTTCTTTTTTGTATTTAGATGTTGTTAACAGAATTGCATATACTCCATATATATTTTTGAAACTTTGTAACCGGTACTTGTACAAAGTTTTCAAAGAAGGTATTGTTTTTGTGCTTTAAACAACAAAAACACTCTTTAGAGTGATGATGATCTATGTAATTTTGTTCTCGAAGGATGAAATAAAATTATGCTTTTTTTTTTCTGAAAAAAAAATAGATGTATAATTCCCTATATTATATTCATTTTAATTTGAGATTTTTTTTAAGAATACATTAATTGTATGTTACTTATTTAATAACAAAAACTTAAAACTTTTACAGATATATTTATTTTAATAACTTAATGAATTGTAAAAATATTAAGTTATAAAAAGATTGATCTTTGTTTATAAAATAAAAACTTAAAACTTAAACCCAGATGTATAAATTAAAAAAATTATAAAAAAAATACACCTCAAGAATTGAATCCCTCTAGGTGCTTGATAGATCCGGGTTTAAGATGGATCTACGCTGGAAAGAAGAGAAGTCCACTTGGATGATCTCTTGTATCTTTATGACATAACCTAACTTCTCCTCTATTAGGTTTTTATTACCAAGTTCTCGCACCCAAACCCTATGTTTAGTGCATCCTCTTAAGCACAGAGGTAATGACCGAATGCACTCTATTTCTCTCTGACTTGGTCAACAACCCAACTATTGGGACATATCATTGGCATATTCTCTTTTAAATGATTAGGATAAGGCATGTGTCATTCTTAATTCTTTCCTATCACTGTCCCATTTCCTCCTCTTTTATTTGTACAATGTAACCCATGGTTATGTTGCCTCCATGTTGTAAAGAATGAATTTATTGATGGCATCAATTGTCCTTTTATAAAAGTATTTTTCCACGGGATCTTCGCACACAATGCTCGATTGAAACAACTCAAATGTTTGGATCGCACCCTTAATGACTTAGCAAGGGATAAAACATATGAGAAGACAAGATGAAATTTAGAAAGACCAATTTTTCCATCCCATAGAAATTGAAAAATATTCCTCCTTATGATAGAAATCACAACACCAAGAATGTTAAACAAAGAAAACCAGTAAACAAGAATACTTTGTAGGACCAAATTTACTAAAGTGAGACTCCCACCCAACTACAGCCACCTAAAATAGCACTAGAGCTAATATTCTTCTGGATCTTTTTTACCAACCAACTCCAATAAGTAATGTTATAATAGTTTAGTTTCACATGATTGCCAATATATCTAATACCTTCCGTTAAATCAAACATCCTACAAGGAAGAATCGAAGCAATTTGTTTAGTAATATCATGATCCTTACATTGAAATGTAAAGTTGGATTTATGCATGCTTATAGCCATCTCAAAAGCATCACAGATTTATGCCTACTTATAGCCATCCCAGAAGCATCGATGCTCCTTATTTATGTTTAGCTATTGAATATGGCATCCATTTTTTTATATTCATAACCTAAAAATAAATTACAATGATAAATAAATAAAAAAGAAAAAGAAAAATTAAATTCAAATAATAATGGATGTATAAATCACTATATTATATTTATTTTAAACAATAATAGATGTAGGGTTAATATTGTAGCCATTTAAGATATCGAATCATTCACAACACTGGAGAAAACATATACTGTGGGGGTGCTCTTGGAGGATTATGGTTAATGGCGGCAGGTTGATGATCTGCTTACTTGTAGGCAGCAGGTCTGGCAGCATCCTACTACTGTCAGTCAACTTGCACGGAAGCTGAGGTACTACGAACCTCAGGTTACATTTATATTAATCTGGGGTGGGAGAATTTCTTCACGGTTTTTTATTTTTTTTTATTTTTCTGAGCTTCATGTGGTTTTCACTACTTCTTTTTTCACCTTGGAGATGGATTTGCTAGATGAATTGGACTATGGCGGTGACCATCTGGCACCTAGAGACATCTGGGCATCGCCACCTGTTGGTATTCGTGATGTGGAAAGTGATTTGTCCTCTGGTGTGGGTGTTGGTGCTCAGACGTTACCCTTTGGCTTTGGACAAAACTATTCGTTTCCGGTTTTGGATGGGGGTTTGAATAGTATTGTTTCTTTTGGAAGGGTTTTTGAGACGTATTATTCTCTGGATCGGGATGGTTTTCTAGTTGCCGGGGATCTAGGTAGGAATGTATGGGGTTCTATGGTTGCACAACCCTTTATCTCATCGGTGTCTCCATTGGCGGGTTTCGTCAGTTCCCCGTATTTTCTGAATGATTTTGGGGCTGGACAGGATTCTTTTTCTGCTTATGTTTTGGACGGGTCGGCTAGATGTGATCGTGGCTCAGTGGAGTGTTCTTATAATGGTTTTATCCCCTTTGCTGAGCATGGTTTTATTGATGGTGGTTTGGGCACTAACCAATTGAGGGGTTTTCCTAGTCCGCACTTTGATAGCGTTCAAACATCGGATTCTCACTTGGACAGGGTGGAAGGGGTTGGCAAAGTTTTCTCATGGAAGAAACCTCGTCGGATGTGGTTGAAAAATACTAGGAAGGCTCCTAATTACTCTCTGGGAGAAGATATTGGTTTTCAACAGATTCTGATGATGGTTAGAACAGTGCTGGTGGGTAGGTTTTATGGACGTATGCTAGCTCTCAAGACTATCATTAATTGGGTGAATAGGTCGTGGATGGATCATCTGGGTTATGCTCCGGAGGTGGTCTCTCTTTCGAGGGATTGGTATGCATTCCACTTCACTCAGGAAGATCATACATTGTGTGTACTCAGCTAGAATTGGAACTTGGTGAATGTTCCATTTTTACTTAAGACATGGGATCCCTTGTTTGATGCTAGCAGGGAGAAGATGGATACTATTCCTTTATGGGTTCGGCTTCCTAGTCTTCCTTTACATTATAGGTCGGCAGATCATTTCAAGAACATTGGAAACATATTGGGGACTTATTTGGATGTTGATTTCTCCTATATTGAATCTAAGTATCGTAAGGTTGCACGGATTCTAGTCAGCATTAATGTTCGAGATGGATTGGCGGATGGTATGGATCTCTGTCGGGGCCCTTATATCTTCCCTCAGACTCTGGACTATGAAAGCTTTCCTTTCCATTGTAGGCAGTGCCATGTATATGGGCACCCGGCTGTTGATTGCAACCTCCCTTTGCGTGTGTTGAATGGTGCAAACTCACAAAGGGAGGAACGGGTTGAACATTGTTTTGATGGGCCGGATACTACTCCACAGGTGTCTCCTTTGAGAAATGAGACAATTGATCTTGTTTCTGATCCATTTGGGGAGAATCCTAAATCGGTAACTTCTGATGGTTATGATGATGGGATTCCTATGGATATTAATGGACACTCTATGCCCTCTGCGAATGCAGCTTGTGTGGAAGCTCTAAATACTCTTCTTTGACTGGCCATTCGGACCTCTGGTAATACTCTACCTTCTCGACCCTCGTCCATCAATTTCTTTTCGAACAAATTTAATTTCCCTGGTTATGATTGGATGGAAGGAATGAGAAACCTCCATATTTCCTCTAATATTTTGTTCCTCCCCATCCTTGGTGGCTGCTCCACTAGGGTGGTTGTAACCCCTGTTTCTCTTCTCCTGGAGGAGGCCATCCCCTCAGACATTTCTGGTGCCCAACATTTTGATTTCCCCTTGGCCACTTCTTCATCCCCGACTGGATCCCGTGACTCTAGTTATTTTCTATGTTTGTCTGTTAAGAAATCCTGTGGTGGGATCGAAAAATGTAAGGTCAGAGTTGCTAAGGGCAGGGGACGACAGTCTTTTATCTCTAAGGCAAATTCCAGAGCTTGCTCAGACCTTCTTGGAGGAAAACAATAATCCATTGAACGGGCACTTAGAGTTGTGTGGGCTCAGAATAAAGGGCTCTCATGAAGATTATGTCTTTCAATTATCAGGGCCTCGCTGGTCGCTTCAAAAGATCAGCATTACGGTGGGTGCTTGAAAGTGATCACCTTGACATTCTTTTGCTACAGGAAACTTTGGGTTCCGGTGTCAAGGTTATTTATAGGTTGACAATTTCTTTCCCGGGATGGATTTTTGAAGCTTTAGATGCTTGGGGATGGTCAGGAGGTATATCATTGGGTTGGAAGGAGGGTCGTATCAGGGTTACAAACAATTGGGGGGTGGAGTCTGTTTTGTGGATGAATTTTACCACTCTTGATTTTAATCAAGAGTTTACTGTATTAAACATCTATGGACCGATCAAAATTTGGGCTAGAGAGAAGCGTCGTCGGGAGATTCAGGAAATCAAACAACTTGAGGAGGCTCTAGCATTCATTGCTATGAGCGATGGCTGGGGCTATCTGACTTAGGACTCTAAAGACAACCTAGTTCAACTTGAAGCCAAGAGGAATACTCTACTGTTGGAACAGGAGGAGGCTTGGTGCCTAAAGATAAGGGTTATTTGGTTGGAGAGTGGTGATGAAAATTCCAATTTTTTTCATGCATATGCAAAGGGGAGGCATTCTGCAAATACTATTTGGACTCTGATGGATCATTTGGGTATTGAACATAACACATTTGATGGATTGGCAGAGGTTGGGTTCAATCATTTCAAGGATTTGTTTAAGGTTGCAGATAGAGTAAACATTGAAGAAGTCATTTGGGTGGCACAACTCTTTCCTAGATTTGTGGAGGAGGAGGACAACAAGATTTTGATGGAGAAAGTTATTGTTGAAGAATTAAAGGAGGTTCTTTCTAGTTTTCAGAAGGAAAAAATCCCTGGGCCTGATGGGTGGACCATTGAATTCTTTTTGGGCCTTTTTGATATTATTGGGGATGATCTGCTGAAACTGGTTGATGATGATGTATATGTAACTTCGGAATGTATTTCACATATATGTATATTGTATTCCTATAGAGATGTTATTATTCCTATATACGGAAATGGTTGTATTCCTAGAGATGGTATTATTCCTCTATACAGAAGTGTCGTCATTTATATTGTAAGTGTCCTAACTTATTCTTGATGGGTTATTAGACCACCTTGTTGGAGTCGTCCCTGTATAAGTCATGTGGGTCAAAGAGTTATTAGAACACCCTATTGGGGGTCATCCATGTGGGTCAAAGGGTTATTAGACCACCCTAGTGGGGGTCGGCCCAGACAGCATTATGTTAAGTGGTTAAGTTGAGGCCGACCTAATTGAGTAAAGGTCAAGTCAAGTTAGTGTATAAATAGAGAGTGTGTCTCTCTCATTTTACACATTCCATTCTCTCACTCACACTTGGGAAAGTGGCGCACTTGTGGAGGAGGAGGCTCTGCTGCTAGGAGAAGACTATCTCTTGTATTCTGGTTGTATCATTGCTCTATTAATCTCTAAGGAAGTTATTGGGGTTTTTCACCTTTATGGTTTTCCCCAAGTAAACTTTGTGTCTCTTGTGTGCTTGCATTATTGTGTCCATGATTGATATGCTATAGATTTTCTGTACATGTTGTTCTCTTAGTTAAGATCCTAGATCATATTGAAGTAAATTCTGAAAATTTAACATGGTATCAGAGCTAGCCTGAAAGAAGGCATGATATGGCATGTATGACACTTGTTGCACTTACGATGCTAGGGCTTGATATAGCAAAAACCAGTCATCGTAGAACTTTTTCTATAAATCCGTTTTGGAAAAGTTTTCGGATCTTAAACTTTTAGAGGTTGAAGATAAGATCCCCATGTACGTTGTGTCCAAAGGACAACCTCTAATTCGTTTTACTTTGTAATTTATGATCTGTACAATATAGGGTTTCTGCCTCTTCCAGATCTTAGTCAAAATTAGGTGACCTTGGGAAAAAGGTCATAACTTGGACTACAAAGCTCCAAATGAAATTTCGTCAAAAGAGACAGGTAGCACACAGAATGTATTATCACAGAAATTTTTTTCAGAGGCCGAAGTTGAACCAGTGACATGTGGCACATCATACAAGTTCGCTCCCCTGTATTATCCCATAAACAGGTCACGTTGCGACACTTGGCATAAATCTCTCTCAGAGAATCCAATTGAGGTCAGACCTGTTAGGATGGAAAGATAACAGGTCAGGATATCTCAAGAAAATTTTGCAGAGGCCTAAGTTGAACTAGTGAGACGTGGCACGCCGTACAAGTTCTCTCTCCTGTATTATCCCATAAATAGGTCATGTTGCGGCACTTGGCATAACGCTCTCTCAGAGAATCCAATTGAGGTGACCTATCGGGATAGAAATATAACAGGTCGGGCTATCTCAAGAAAAGTTTTCAGATCCTATGGATCAAAAAGTTTGGAGTTACACCAGAAACAATCAGGTACATATTTCCGTCAAAACATAATTATTTTTGAGTACCTGCATTCATGGCTTCTGGAATTTAGGGTTTTGGATAAAGTTGGAATTTTTGTAATCAGAGACCATGGCTGAATCATACTCATCAAAATTGAAATTTAGAGACCAAGATCAGAATTTTTGGTTGGGCAGAAGGCTGGGCTTGATCAGACCCTAGTTCGGGACTTTGATCAGAAAAGTGGAAAATTAAGGCTTCTGCAAAAATGGGAATTTTTGAAATCTGTGACCACGACTGGAAGCTCCTCATAAAAATAGAAGCTTAGAGATTTGGATCAAACCTTCTAATGGAGCAGAAGAGTGGGCTTCATCAAACCCCAGTTCGAGGTCATGTCTAGTGAATCTAGAAGTTTCAAAGGCAAAATTGAGGAGTGAAACTTTGTAGTTTTCAAATTTTGAACATACCAGCTTGATCAGCTCATCAAGGCACACATTTCTATCCTTTCGGAAGTTTGAAATTCAAAGTTTGAATTTTTGGGGTTTCTCTGACAAACCCTAATCTAGCTCCAGATCCAGTTCTTGCAAATCAAGTGTATTGGGTTAATCCTAGAAGAAGATGGATTGGTCACCTACATAAGTGAAGAAGTTTCTGTTTGAGAGGGAGATGAGGCTAAGGACTTACATAAGAAGATTACAAGCAATACCGACAGGTATGACTTATCCAGGTATGTTTCGAGATTTGTTCATGATTAAGTTTATGGTATATTTGTCTTCATATTATTACGGTTAGTACAATCTTGATTAAATCTAGACTTGTCATATCACCTTAATAAAATTATGAATGCACGATAAAAGATATTCATTGATTAGGGTGTTGACACTTATGATTGTACTAATGCATTATGGTGTTATATGAGGTTTATGTTGTCTGCTAACACAAAAGGTACACCAAGAAAGTCAAATCATGTTCTACTTCAAGAACATATGCTCATGGTGACATGAAGACAAAGATTCATCCATTGTCATGGATCACATAGAAGATCTACTTTCGGGGTATGTATAACTTGGTTCTACAATGGTTAACTTATGAGACATGCAGGTTGCTAGAACAAGTCACTGAAGAGAACCAGAAGACATTATGCGGGTATGTTAGACATAACTAGCTAGCATGCTAATCCAGGTATGTTTTTCCTATATCAAGCTAGAATCCTACCTTGTGTTAGGATTTTATACTGTTGTGTTGTTGATAATGATTATTCATGAAGTCATAGGTTTGAATAGTCATGGCTATATGCATATTATGTTTCTTACCATAATTGATGATATGACTAACCAGAAGAATCATGAAGGTATAGGGTTGAGTAATCACGGGTTTATGCATTGATGATTTAGCTAATCAGAAGACTCCTATGATCAAATAAGAATATGCATGAGTAAAAGAAGACTTCCCTGAAACCTTGAATACTAATGTTTATTATCTGTGAATGATCATGAACATACATGTTTAAGATTATTGTGTTTTGATAGTATTAAGATTATACTAATAAATGTGTGATTATGTATGAGACCTCAAGGATAACCAAATGATGATACTAATAAGCATGCATAGTGATTAAGGATGGATGTAAGTTCCAGGACAGGTAATCCAGGAAGCAAAGATCAAGAGGGAGCACACTCCAGTTGTTCCTGCAAGAAAGCAAATGAGCACACTTCAGCAGTTTCTGCAAGGATGCAGATATTCAGAGGGACTTGACCACTTCTCACAATCCACATCAGAATGGAGTTGCAAAGATTCAGAGGGAGTCCACCCAGCAACCAAACAAAGATAAGTATTTGAATTGTCATTTCTTACATAATGTTATTCAATGATGTATATGCTTATGTTCCTAGAATTAGGTTGTGTATTATGCATATTAGAATAGTTGCATTGATGAACAACATACTACTAATATACATGGGTAAGTGGCCTATGGCACTGTACAACATTCCATTGCTACTTATCTAGAATGAAACCTCTTTGCTGACATGTTAGGAGTTGTGCACACTCTTAACAATGTTCTGGTAGAGATTGGAAGGCATCTAGAAAGTTACAGGATATGGATAAATGATGTATTGAAGCATTGGCTAAGATAATTGCGTGACTGTATGACATATTTCTTTATGTGTAAGAATTTGTTCTAAAAACTATGAGATGTTTTCTAATCATGCAATTTAACTTGTTGTGTAGGAAAGATCGTATACCATCACCTCCAAAAGAAGGACTACAACATTTGTTCAGCAACAAAGTTATCTATTGAAAATATTGAAGATATTGAAGTTCCCAGGATACGGGAAGAATGCCATGATGCGTTGATCATGAAGAACGATGTTTGGGATGCGGTCCCAAGAGCTGAAGGGAAGTCTATTGTGACTTCCAAATGGAACTATCAGATCAAGCATGTTCCAGATGGCAGCATAGAGAAATATAAAAGTGATGAAATAGAAGATACACCAAATGGATTTCAAGACAGCCTTCTTGAATGGTGAAGTCATATATGTGTGCAAAACTTGGTAGGATAGACAACTTTCTATCCTGTTTGGGCTTTACCAAGAGTGAAGCATATTCCAACCTTTACTACAAGGTTGAGGAAGGGAATCCTGTGATTCTACTTCTATACGTGGATGACTTATTTGTAACAGGAGATGACAAATTGATTGCAGATACTAAGAGGAAGCTTGCTGCTGAGTTTGATATGAAATATTTGGGAATGATGCATTATTTCCTACGTATGGAGGTGTGGCATAATTTAGGTGGGATCTTCCTTGGTCAAGGGAAGTACACAGTAGATATCCTGAAGAGATTTGGGATGATGGATTGCAAGGCCATGGCCACACCCATGGCATCGAATCTAAAGCTTCTATGTGATGCTTCATCTGAGCCGGTTGATGTCTCTATGTATCGTCAGATTATTGGGTCCTTGATGTACCTGACGAACACAAGACCAGATATTTGCTTTGCTGTGAACACATTAAGCCAGTTCCTAACAAATCCGAGGAGTGTTCACCTGGTTGCTGTAAAGCATATTCTGAGGTGCCTAAAGGGTACAGTGGATTATGGGCTCAAGTATGAAGCAAATCAAAAGTTTAACCTGCAGGGTTATGTTGATTCAGATTGGGCAGGCAGTGCTGTAGATAGGAAGAGCACATCTGGGTGTTGCTTCAGTATGGGATCAAGTGTGATCTCTTGGTTCAGCAAGAAGTAGTCCTGCGTAGCACTGAGTACAGCTGAGGCAGAGTATGTTGTAGCCTATTCAGCTAGTTGTGAGGCAGTATGCATACGGAAGCTACTGTCTGATTTATTTGATCTCCCGTTGGATGCTACTGGTATCTTTTGTGATAACCAGAGTTGTGTGAAGCTGTCCGAGAACCCAGTGTTTCATGACAGGTCAAAACACATAGAGATCAAATATCACTATATCAGGGATATGGTGCAGAGAGGATCCGTGAAGCTCCTGTACATTGCGACAGATGAGCAGATTGCAAATGTACTGACGAAGCCACTAGCTAGGGTGAAGTTTGAGTACTTCAGGGAGAGGCTTGGTGTTCTTCAAATTGATGACACTTTGAGGAAAAATTGATGACACTTTGAGGAAAAAGTGATGGACACATTTGCTGAAGCCATTCCAAGCATGTTGGAAGGAGGATCCTTCACATGGCTGTGGATGTAAGCACTGGATGATGAGTATCAGGACGATGCTCCAGTTACTGCTCTGTATACGCATCGTGTTGATGTTGGATATGATCAGTTGGATCATTTATATTTGTATCTATGTACGCATCATGTTGATGCTGGATATGATCAATTGGATCATTTATATGTATGTACGCATCATGTTGGATACTGGATATGATCGGTTGGATCATTTGTATGTATTTGTATATGCATCATGTTGGATGCTTGGACCATGTATCTGTATCAGGTGGATACATTGTATGATCAGTTAGATCATGTATGTTGATATGTATCATGTATTTGTATTTGTATCAGGTGGATACACTGTATGATCAGGTGGATCATGTATGATGATATGTATCAGGTAGATACTTGGTGTGCATCAGGTTGATCATGATGATGAGCTTTAGGATGTTGCTCCAGATGATATGTACTAGGATGGTACAAGTGATGATGATCAGTATGATCATGGGCATCAGGATGATGCCTCGTGCGATGATGATCTATTGGATCATGAGTATCAGATTGATACTTGGAGGTCAGAGATGATATGTGGCAGGTTGTGCAAATAGCATGTAATCAGTCCTGGGAGATCTTGCCAGTCATGCTGTGGCACATAAATGTTGCTGGGATACTCTTTCTGGTATTGCTATGGAGTATGTAATCAGTCCTTAGATATCTCATAGGTTGAGTTGTGTGCTCGTAATCAGTCCTGGGATGAGGTATTACTACGGAGACATGTAATCAGTCTTGAAGATATGAGAGGTTGAGCTGTGTGCTCATAATTAGTCTTGGGATGCTCTTTAGAGGTCTTGCCGGTCGTGATGTGGCACATAAATGTTCCTGGGATTCTCTTTAAAGGTTTTGTCTATCCACATGTAATCAGTCCTAGAGATCTGAGAGGTTGAGCTGTGTGCTCGTAATAAGTCCTGGGATGCTCTTTAGAGATCTTGTCGGTCGTGATGCGGCACATAAATGTTCCTGAGATACTCTTTAAAGGTATTGTGGAGGATATGCATGTAATCAGGCCTAGGAGATCTTGCCGGTCGTGCTTAGGCACATAAATGTTCTTGGGATACTCTTTTCGGTATTGCATCTGCACATAAAATTAGTCCTGAGAGGCCACCTCTATCAGACCGTTCGCACAGATGATGAAGACCTGTAGGTGGTGGGCCTACATCCAATATGAAAAAGGACTAGCTCTGTAGAACTTCCTATGACGAGTAGAGTCAGAGATTGGTTGAGATAGCAGCAGCAGTGACGATGATGATGACAATGCATCGATGACGATGATCCCGAGAAGAAGACTTGTCTAGCAAACCTGTGTCGAGAAATACCTTCCTAGTTAAGAGGGAGTGTTGATGTATATGTAACTTCGGAATGTATTTCACATATATGTATATTGTATTCCTATAGAGATGTTATTATTCCTCTATACGGAAATGGTTGTATTCCTATAGAGATGTTATTATTCCTCTATACAGAAGTGTCGTCATTTATATTGTAAGTGTCGTAACTTATACTTGATGGGTTATTAGACCACCTTGTTGGGGTCGGCCCTATATAATTCATGTGGGTCAAAGGGTTATTAGACCACCCTATTGGGGGTCGGCCATGTGGGTCAAAGGGTTATTAGACCACCCTAGTGGGGGTCGGCCCAGTAAGCATTATGTTAAGTGGTTAAGTTGAGGCCGACCTAATTGAGTAAAGGTCAAGTCAATTTAGTGTATAAATAGAGAGTGTGTCTCTATCATTTTACACATTCCATTCTCTCACTCACACTTGGGAGAGTGGCGCACTTGTGGAGGAGGAGGCCCTGCTGCTAGGAGAAGACTATCTCTTGTATTCTGGTTGTATCATTGCTCTATCTATCTCTGAGGAAGTTATTGGGGTTTTTCACCTTTATGGTTTTCCCCAAGTAAACTCTGTGTCTCTTGTGTGCTTGCATTATTGTGTCCATGATTGATATGCTGTAGATCTACTGTACATGCTGTTCTCTCAGTTAAGATCCTAGATCAAATTAAAGTAAATTCTGAAAATTTAACAGTTGAAGATACCAGGATTGAGGGAAGGATCCTGGCTATCATAAATTCTACTTTCATTGCTTTAATCCCGAAGTTGGACTCTCCTTCTTCACTAAATGAATTTAGACCTATATCCTTATGCAATTGTGTCTACAATATTTATACCACAGTAATTGCAAGATGCCTTAAATCCATACTTTCTGCTCATATCTTTGAGGAATAGTTCAGTTTTCTGGAAGGTAGGCAGATTCATGAAGCTATTGGGGTGGCTCAGGAGGGTCTTCATGGTATCAAAAATAAGAAGTTGAAGGGATCTATTCTCAAAATTGATTTTTCAAAAGCCTATGACAGAGTTAGTTGGCTATATCTCTGACTGCTGCTAACTCATCTGAGTTTTGACATAAATTTCGCATGGTGGTTATGAGTTATATTATGACTCTTTATTTCTCAGTTCTTATCAATGGGGTTGCTACTCAATTTTTTCATTCAGGTTGTGGATTAAGGCAGGGTTGTCCACTTTCACCACTGCTTTTTCTATTGGTCGCTGAAGGATTGAGCAAGGCTCTCAAGGAGGAAAAACGAACTGGCACTCTGGGAGGCATTATGGTTGGTCCCGATTTTTACATCACCCGTCGGCTCTTTGTGGATGACATTCTCATTTTCTACTCTGCTTCGGTCAGGGATGAACATAAGCTTAAGGAGATTCTGGAACTTTTTTCTCGGGCCACAGGGATGGAGATAAATGAAGGTAAATCCACTCTGACTACAAATATCCTCAGTGATGAAGAAGTGGAGGTATTTACAAGACTGTTTCCTTTTTAACATGTCCCTCTTTTGGAGGGCCTTAAATATTTGGGCTTTAATCTGAAACCAAATTGTTATCAGAAGCAGGATAGGGTTTGGCTCATTGAGAAGATGGAGAAGAAACTTAAATGTTGGAGTCATAAATGGCTGTCTAGGGCTGGGAGGCTGGTTTTGGTCAAGTCTGTCTTGGAAGTTATTCCGGTCTACGGGATTTCATTGTCTTGGATACCTAGGGGCATTTTGGATAAATCTAGAAGAATGTGTTCTTGTTTCCTATTGAATCTAAAGGAAGACTCCTTTGTCGCCCCATGGGCTCGGTGGGAACATCTTGCTCTTCCAAGAGCTATTGGGGGGTGGGTTCTGAAGATTATTTTCTATTTTTCTAGGGCAATGGCAGCAAAGGGAGGGTGGAGAATGTTAAATTCTGGGGGAGTTTGGGCACAAGTCATGCATCATAAGTATATTGCTCCGGTCTATATTGAAAATTGGATTCGCAGGCCAGCTAAAACACATCTGGGCGCTCTATGATCTAGAAGGCGGTTGTAAAATATTTTTACATTATTGAATAGGATCTGGTCTGGGATGTTGGGTCTAGGCATAAGGTCCGGATTGGGCAAGATCCATGGGTGGGTTGCGTTCAACAACATTTGTTACTGTCATGTCCCAAGTTTGGAATTGGGTCACAATGACCTAATCACATTGGCCCTATTCATTAGAGTTTGTCAAATTGATGCTAAAGGTCAAATAATTGCCAAGGAGGAAAATTACTAGTTTCCTAGGTTTCGGGTGGAAGCTTTGGGATTTGGATAAATAGGGATAATAAATGATGTTTGAACATTAGAATGACATAAATATTTAAAAAATGAGCTAAATAAATATATACAAGTGAAAATCAAAGTGGCATTTGATCATGAAGACACATGGAGGAAGTGGGACCCACATATGGCTAGATTTTCCCACTACACTTGGCATCATTCTCTCACCAATTCGAATTCAAGGTGAATGGTAACATACTTGGGGGAGTCCAAAAGGTATTATTCATGGCATGACTCATCCAAGGTCAAAATATAGAGGAAGAGTAACTCCCATGCAAGAGGAAAAGGCAATTTGGAGCTAGTGAGACACTTGGGCTAGATTCCCTAGCTCTATGACAACAATGATGAAGATGCTATGACACCTATGACACAAATCAGACCTGAAGGATGACATATGACATAGATGATATGTTAGGGATAAAAATAGACTCCAAGAGAGTGCTCCACAGTGTTAGGGAAGCTAATATGCTTCCACATGTGATTTGGTGGAAGTGGCAGACTAGGAATTTGTGTACAAGTGGTGTTCTTTGGAATCTCTTCCCAACTTGAGTTGGCATGAGTCTCTTGAAAGTAATTCAACCCATGGATGAAATTATAAATTTATAAATGTCAATAACAAAGAATGAAACCAGCTTTTGATTATTTGTAGAATTTGTAATTGCATTTGTGAAGAGGGAGAGCTAGTGGATGACTAGTTTCTTTCCTTAGCCAATTTCAAGGGTGAAAGATTCCCATCCAAGTTGGTAATTGGAAAGGCCATTCATACCTTTCATTTGGAGATTTAATGGAGTCTTTATTTGTAGGTGTAATCTACAGTGTAGCTGATGGTTTCTTCTATTGCAGCTCACTCCTCCAACCATTTCCATTTTTGATGGCATATTCTTGATCCTTGAGGAAGGGCATTTTTGGTGAGCTATTGTACTCTTTGGGGGAGCTTATAATGCCCCATTTATTTTGTAATATGAATTAAATAGTATTTTATTCATCTCCAGAAATTTTTAGGTCGAAATTACAAGTAGAAATGTATAAATCTCAATTTTAATTAAACAACAGTGTCATTTCCCCACTACCTTGTTGTGAATCAATGTAATGATGATGATTTCGAATGAATGGATGATTATCTGATATATTGGTGATCAATATACTTCCATGTATGTCTTATACAAGTTTCATGTACTGTACTTGAGCATTTGAAGTATTTTTACTCAGTTTAATTGCATTGGGAGAAGAAATAGTGCCATTTCCCCAAGGGTCGAATTGGTGATTTTTGCAGTTGAATGGGAGAGGGTTGGAATAGATATAATAATAAATTAATGGTGCACATGAGAACTTAATAACATCCTTAATATATTACCTACCTCTCTTTAGAAATTTGAGTGGGTTTGGAGGCATTTGGGAATCCATTTTTAGTGCTTACCCCAGGGGGATTTGAACCCCAAATTACTAGTAAAATTGCATACTTGGTCTAGAATATTAAGAGAGTTTTCAGAGGTATTATGGTGGCCATATTTCATCCCTGAACATCATATTGAAGTCCTAATATCATTAATACACCTTCCTTGAATATTTGAAGGCATTTGGAGTCAATTTGAGACCTAGAGACCAATACTAGTCAAAGGGAAATCACTAGTAAAGTTACCTACATTGACCAGAATTCAAAGAGGATTTGCATAAGTATTTTAATGGTCCAAAGGAATCCATGAAACACATTTTTATGTTCTAATATTATTCATATACCTTCTCAGAATATTTGGGATCATTTGGGGCAAATTTGGGACCTAGAGATCAAAACTAGTCAAAGGTCAAACTAGGAAAACAAAGTGGAAAATTGTCGTTTTAATAAAATTCCTAACAAGGGACATTACAGTGGTATCAGAGCATGGTCCTTGCAACTATGTATTAGGTACATAAAGTCAAGAATAATTGGCATCCATGTCTTACTATTATGATGAGTCCTATGAGTAGAATTCTTATGAGGAATATGCAGATGCTTATGAGCAATATGAAGCAGAATGTGAATGGTATGAGGAAGAGTTGCAATCATGCAACACTTCTTACAATTTCAAGAGAAATGAAGATTATTATTATGAATTTAAATATGATGAATATGGGTGTGTCACACCAACCAAGTATAATTCTATGAGTGAGTTCCAAAGATGGAGAGCAAAATATAAAACCTTGCCCCAACAATATCAAAAATATCAAGAATATCTTGCTTCGAGCAAAACTACACAAAATGCCATGTCTTTTGAGTACTGTGCTGAACTTGTTTTTGAAAATAGGCCCAAAAATGAAGATGTGGAGTTAGTAAATAAAAGTTTATTCCCTTCTTATAAAGAACCTTGGAGTGAGTATCATATATGTGTGCATGAAATTATGTCCCACTTGAGGAGAGCTTTTGGAATTCTTCAAAAAGAGATTCCAAAGATATTGATCATAAGAAAAACAAGGGGCAAAATGCATCATCTTGCTTGAAGGATAAAAATGAAGAGACATCACAAGAGCATGAAGAAGATTCTATTGAAAATATGGAAGATCATTGCGAGACACCTTCTAGCTTAGACAGGAACCAAAGAGAATCTACTGATGGATGGTTAAACTATGAAGGAGTACCTACTGATGGGTGCTCATACCTCTATGTTGGTGACATAGAGATCACTTTTGAAAGTGTTGCTACAAGCCCAAGTTCCATTAAGCATGATAATGAAGACCTTGTAGTATTTGAAGAAGATCCAAGATCAACTTCCCCATCACCACTTCAGCTTCATGAAGTTGGTCCAAGCAAAAATGAAGAAGATGAGGAGGTTCATTTGCAAGAGCCTTATTTTTTTGAAAGGTCCTTAAAGATTAATGAAAAGAAGATCCAAGAGTCCCTCATCATTCTCCATGACACTCAAGCATTGGTGTCAAATTCTTGTTGGAGAGCTAATTCATTGCAGGAAACATCCTTCCTTGAAGACATGGAGAAGATTCAAAGAGCAATGTGCCACATCAAAGGTAATTTCATGTATTTGCTTTTTTATAGAAACCATTTGTCTGAGCTTAATGAATTGTTACATGATGCATACTTGAAGAATAATGAGGATAATCATAAGCTCACAATTTGAAATGAGCAACTTCTTGAAAAGTTGCAAGATACCTGTTTTTCCTCCTATGTTTTAGATTGTCAAATGGTAGATTGTTTGGAGGATTCTCATGACATGGTGGATCATGAGAATGTGGAAATTTGAATGTTCTTGATATGTTTGAAGATGAACTTGAAGAGATCCAAACACTTGATGTGGTGGAAGAGGAACTTGAATTGTCTCTTGATGAAGGTTATGCAATTTTGAAAGAAGAGCATGATTCCTCTACATTGGAACCCATCTATGACAAAGGTTTCCATGTTTTGCAGCATTAGACTCAATGAAGGATGGGTGAAAGGGTTCTTTTTGATGGTGCCACATGAGGAGTATGGAACTCCTAGGTTTACCTTTTATGATAACACGGTTGGAGCACATTCTTATTCACATTTGCAGCAAGATCATTTGTCACTTTATGATTATGCACATCTACATGGATGCACCTATGATATGCATTTGAATTACTTGAAGACTCATGGTTTTTCTTTCTCAACACTTGATTCATTTGATGTCAGAGGAACTTCATCCAACACTTGGGTGAATAAATTTATGATTGGAGAAAATTTTTGTTGGAATCCACATACTTTGATATATATTTATTATTCTCACATTCATGGATGTGTGGGTGAGACTTCTTTGAGTCCTTTGAAGTCTCCTTGTTTCTTCTACTCATTATTTGGTTCAGATTTTAGTGGAGATTCTTCATTCACTTCTTGGATGAAAGAATACATGGATGAATATTTTGATGCATATCACATCCTTTTGGAGCAGCATTATAGGACATGGGATCCTCACCTATGTCATTGGAGCAGATATGATGGGTCACTTGAAGATTGTATGCACTTGGAAAATGGTGGTCTACATGCTTGGAGGTATAAGCACTTTCATGAGTCTTTGATGAAGCATCTCCTTGATGTAGATTTTCATTATGTTGTTATGTACTTTGATGATATATATTTTGTACTCATGATGTTCAGAAGAATGCATACAAGAAAATGGGATCCAAAAATCCTCTTATCTGATGGTATGGGTGGGAGAGCACTCTTAATTGTTGGGGTGCAATACAAGCAATGGGACCCTGGAATAATTTTTGTCTCATTGGTTTCAATTTTTTGGGAAAACAAGAAGTATGGGAGATGGATTTCCCACTTAATAAAGTGATTTTTATCAGAGTAGTGTAGCAGCAAGCATGGTGGTTCCTCTCTAAAATCTTCATGGAAACTCAAAGACTCAAGGTTGGGCAATTCAATGGCAACTTCAAAGAATTATACAGAAAGCAGGTTCTTCAACACCCATATTTAAAATTGCTTGAGGACAAGCAATATTAGGAAGGGAGGATTTTTCATGTCCCAAATTTGGCATTGGGTCACAATGGCCTAATCACATTGGCCCTATTCATTGGAGTTTGTCAAATTGATGCTAAAGGTCAAATAATTGCCAAGGAGGAAAATTACTAGTTTCCTAGGTTTTGGGTGGAAGCTTTGGGATTTGGAATAATAGGGATAATAAATGATGTTTGAACATTAGAATGGCATAAATATTTAATAAAGGAGATAAATAAATATATACAAGTGAAAATCAAAATGGCATTTGATCATGAAGACACATGGAGGAAGTGGGACCCACATATGGCTAGATTTTCCCACTACACTTGGCATCATTCTCTCACCAATTTGAATTCAAGGTGAATGGTAACATACTTGGGGGAGTCCAAAAGGTATTATTCATGGCATTACTCATCCAAGGTCGAAATATAGATGAAGAGTAACTCCCATGGAAGAGGAAGAGGCAATTTGGAGCTAGTGAGACACTTGGGCTAGATTCCCTAGCTCTATGACAACAATGATGAAGATGTTATGACAACTATGACACATATCAGACCTGAAGGATGAAATATGACATATATGACATGTTAGGGCTAAAAATAGACTCCAAGAGGGCGCTCAAGGGTGTTAGGGCAGCTAAGATGCTTCCACATGTGATTTGGTGGAAGTGGGAGACTAGGAATTGGTGTACAAGTGGCGTTCTTTGGAATCTCTTCCCAACCTGAGTTGGCATGAGTCTCTTGGAAGGAATTCGACCCATGGAGGACATTAGAACTTTATAAATTTCAATAACAAAGAATGAAACCAGCTTTTGATTATTTGTAGAATTTGCAATTGCATTTGTGAAGAGGGAGAGCTAGTGGATGACTAGTTTCTTGCCTTAGCCAATTTTGGGGGTGAAAGATTCCCATCCAAGTTGGTAATTGGAAAGGCCATTAAGAAATTTCATTTGGAGCTTTAATGGAGTCCTTATTTGTAGGTGTAAGCTACAGGTCAACTCATGTTTTCTTCTATTGCATCTCACTCCTTCAACCATTTCCAGTTTTGATGGCATATTCATGATCCTTGAGGGAGGGCGTTTTTGGTTAGCTATTGTACTCTTTGGGGGAGCTTCTAATGCCCCATTTATTTTTTAATATGAATTAAATACTCTTTTCTTCATCTCCAGAAATTTTCAGGTCTAAATTACAAGTAGAAATGTATAAATCTCAATTTTAATGAAAGAACAATGCCATTTCCCCACTACGTTGTTGTGAATCAATGTAATGCTGATAATTTCGAATGAGTGGATGATTCTCTGTTATATTTGTGATAAATATACCACCATGGATGTCTTATACAAGTTTTATGTACTGTACTTGAGCATTTGAAGTATTTTTACTCAGTTTAATTGCATTGGGAGAAGAAATAGTGCCATTTCCTCAAGGGTCGAATTGGTGATTATTGTAGTTGAATGGGAGAGGGTTGGAATATATATAATAATAAATTAATGGTGCACATGAGACCTTAATAAAATTATTAATACATTCCCTACCACTATTCATAAATTTGAGTGGTTTTGGAGGCATTTGGGAAGCCATTTTCGGTACTTACCCCAGAGGGATTTGAACCCTAAATTACTAGTAAAATTGCATACTTGATCCAGAATCTTAAGAGAGTTTTCAAAGGTCTTTTGGTGGCCATATTTCATCCCT
The DNA here is from genome assembly GCA_027924585.1 of Larix kaempferi. Lineage (NCBI taxonomy): Eukaryota > Viridiplantae > Streptophyta > Pinopsida > Pinales > Pinaceae > Larix > Larix kaempferi. The sequence continues at coordinate 9,185,083 of BSBM01000493.1, read as the reverse complement.
GAACATCATATCCAAGTCCTAATATCATTCATACACCTTCCTTGAATATTTTAAGGCATTTGGAGTCAATTTGAGACCTAGAGACCAATACTAGTCAAAGGGAAATCACTAGTAAAGTTACCTACATTGACCAGAATTGAAAGAGGATTTGTAGAAGTAATTTAAAGGTCTAAAGGAATCCATGAAACACATATTTATGTTCTAATATCATTCATATACCTTCTCAAAATATTTGGGATCATTTCGGGCAAATTTGGGACGTAGAGATCAAAACTAGTCAAAGGTCAAACTAGGGAAAAAAAAGTGGAAAATTGTCATTTTAATAAAATTCCTAACAAGGGACATTATAGTTACTTGGGGTGAATCTTAAGGCTTTACACATGAGAGGGTTTCATTTCCTTTCATAGTTGGTTGATCCTGATGAATTCGTGCTGGGTCGCCATGTTTGGAATCTTATAATTTTTTTTGGTCTGGATGCTGCGAATGAGACAGAGCTTGGTCGGTATTTTTGGGATCTTAATATTTATCATATTATACTAAATGAGTTTGATGATGAGTTGTGCTCTGACGGAGATCCATCCAGTGAATATACTCCTAAGAGGGGTTATCTGAAAATTAGTGTTGATTTGTTGCTAGGTGATCCTGTCTGGTGGTGGAAACTCCCGTGGAAACACAAATGCCCCCATAAGTCTAGACTATTCATGTGGTGTGCTCTTAGGAATCGGGTTTATACTTGGGATTTTTTACAAAAATGAAATAAATATGGACCGAGCTGGTGCTACTTATGTAATGCTTCAAGGGAAATTGTTGTTCACCTATTTATTCACTACCCCTTTATCAGTGCAGTATGGGAAGTCTGCTCGCGGGTTCTGAAGACTATTTTTCTTTGGGTGGGGGATTCCATGGAAAATTCCTAGCGTAACTGGTATCATAATCAACTCTATCATGATTACAGAGCTCTGCCATTGTTGGTGATTTGGGGAGTTTGGCTTGCCCGGGATCATTTTATTTTCAATGATAAACCCATTTTACCTACTCAAACTGCTATAAATTGTAGCGGGGTCTTTATCTCCTGTAAAAGGAGTAAACATTCTTCTTTTGTTCGGCACATTTAGCCGGTGAACATTCATAGATCCTGGCCATGGGGTTTTTTCAACGGTGAGTGTCAAAACAACTACTATGGGGGTGGGGCTACCTTGTTTCTTTCGCTTGTACATTTCTTTGAGATGTCTATGGGGCTGGGGGACAGAAGTAATAACTTTGTTGAAGATGTGAGCCTAAAATTACTTGTCTTGTTTGCACATGAGAAGGGGTGTCGTGACCTTTCTGTATATGGGGATTCTCTCAATGTGGTGAAGTGGATTTTGGGGACTGAACATTGTTTTAACATTAGGATTTCAAACATCTTGGGGGCTATCAGGGACAACACTATGTTACTTGCATTAGTATGATTGCTTTATATCTGTTTTTAAATTTTGATAAGCTTTGAGAGGAAGCTTTATCGACATTGCTGGATTTTAGTTTCTTTTTTGTATTTAGATGTTGTTAACAGAATTGCATATACTCCATATATATTTTTGAAACTTTGTAACTGGTACTTGGACACAGTTTTCAGAGAAGGTATTTTTTTTGTGCTTTAAACAACAAAAACACTCTTTAGAGTGATGATGATCTATGTAATTTTGTTCTCGAAGGATGAAATAAAATTATGCTTTTTTTTTTCTGAAAAAAAAATAGATGTATAATTCCCTATATTATATTCATTTTAATTTGATATTTTTTTAAAGTATACATTAATTGTATGTTACTTATTTAATAACAAAAACTTAAAACTTTTACAGATATATTTATTTTAATAACTTAATGAATTGTAAAAATATTAAGTTATAAAAAAATTGATCTTTGTTTATAAAATAAAAACTTTAAACTTAAACCCAGATGTGTAAATTAAAAAAATTAAAAAAATTAAAAAAAAAATACACCTCAAGAATAGAATCCCTCTCGATGCTTGATAGATCTGGGTTTAAGATGGATCTACGCTGGAAAGAAGAGAAGTCCACTTGGATGATCTCTTGTATCTTTCTGACATAACCTAACTTCTCCCCTATGAGCTTTTTATAGTGGTGGCTAGCACAACTAGATTGGTCAAAATCAACTTCCACTCTGTACTCTATTGTGATGTGTTCATCATCAACATCCTCGATGCAAAAATTATGCCCATATGCCTACATAGATGGGAACAAATGCACCTGTAAACGTGAACAAATCATAGTGTCACGTGTCTAATAACCTAACGATTAAAATATGAAATATAGATGTTACGATTCAAAGGTGAATTATGAAGTTCAAAATGCACACAGATATTATTACCAAGTTTTCGCACCCAAACCCTATGTTTAGTGCATCCTCTTTAGCACAAAGGTAATCACTGAATGCACCCTATTTCTTTCTGACTTGGTCAACAACCCAACTATTGGGACATATCATTGGCATATTCTCTTTTAAATGATTAGGATAAGGCATGTTTATTCCACTCAACCATATTGATTCTTTCATATCACTGTCCCATTTCCTCCTCTTTTATTTTTACAATGTAACCCATGGTTATGTTGCCTCCATGTTGTAAAGAATGAATTTATTGATGGCATCAATTTATGAATTTGTTGATATATTCATGAAATGTAACCGACATATAGTATGTATGAGATCAAAATCTAGATAATGAACTTCAATGTGAATAGCTACTATAGAGAAATTTTAGAAACTATAAGTCACTTACTCTTTATGGTGCACCATTTTCGATTTTTTTGGAGTATATCCCCTTCCCTTTTGTCTTCATCCCTTTGTTCATCCCAAATTTCCACACCTGGTGTGTCGTCTATCTTGACATACTCACCGACATAATAGAACAACTCATATACTATGCACCCCTCCACCATAGAACCCTCTAGTTTTTTCCTTATTCAAACAAATACTTTCAATTTTTTCATGTACCTCTCTAAGAAGAACATCCAATGACAAGAGACTACACTGACTAATTCAAACTCATCAACTAGGTGAATTAGAATATGAACATGCAATTCCATGAAACTCACCAACATTTCCTTCTCAAGCATACAAACAATGTTAGCTCTCTCTCGATGTCACTATGGAATCCTATCCATTTGAATCTCCTTTGATTTGATCCAACATACAAACATAGATAATTCATATATGTAAAGTCATAGGTCTGAGGAAAGTTATGGTTCACAAAACAATGCACTAGCAGAGGATAATGACAATACAAAGTAAACCTATACAAAATTAATTGTGTTTTAACCCATGGCGAATATTAAATATGAAACATACAATTTACTAGTGGAAATTGTAATTTTTGTCGAATATTATGATAAAAAACATATTTTATGTAAATATAGGCAATATTAGAGACTAAAAATGACCAAATAGAGAATTTATTTTTTGAAAAAAATTCCCAAAATAGCCAATTGGCAAAATTTCGCCCCTAAAAATTACCCTACTGCAAAGTCTTCAAATAGTCATGTCTTTTGTATTCCAAATAGAAAGCAAAAATCCTTGAGCACACCAAATCCACATTTGGCTTCATATGATTGAATATAAATCCATTTCTCACTTTCCAGACACCCCATATAGCAAAAAATATCAAGAGATGATCTTGCATGTAATGAACGAACCACTATCTTCTAAAGAGGGTGAATCCCAATTAAAGTTTAAACAGAAAAACTTTCTAATTCCAGTCCAAGTGTATTGGAAAAAGAGACAGCGGCCAAACAGGTGATCAACCGTCTATGCATCTAGCATACAGAGACAACAAATGCCTGGGCGTTCAAATCTTCTCTTCTACTAATTCTACAACAATAATAACTTATTATGGAAACATAGCCAAGAGAAGCACTTTATTTCGAGTGGGATATTTCCAGTCCAAACCTTTTTCATCCACCAGCGAGGGCACACATCCAGTTCAGAGTCTAGAATGAAATTATATGCCAAACTTGGTATAAATGAGCCATCAGAATTGTTGTAATACAAAGCCAAGGTGTCTTCATTTTCATTCAAAGAAATGCCAGCCTGATATAGGTTTTTCACATACCAATTCCACCCAAGGGCATATGGATTTTCCAAACTGAGGTCTATCGAAGATCGCCAAGTAACTCTACCATCCTGTACAGAGTATCTTCCATCTGTTTTATAACATAGATATTTTGCATGTGAAAATGTTCGATCAAACCCTGAGATAAAATGTAACGAACATCTAGACCCGATACCAGATCGATCCGTACATAAATTTGAGTGCCTCTACCATCCACCCACACTAAACCCTGATTTATAATACGATAAGAGAAAAGAAAACTATGCGATATAGAAGAGACAATATTGCGATATTTAGCCTGCACTAGTTTTCCCCAAAGTCCTTTTATAAAAATACTTCTCCACGGGCTCTTCGCACACAGTGCTCAATTGAAATAACTCAAATGTTTGAATCACACCCCTAATGACTCAGGAAGGGATAAAACTTGTGAGAAGACAAGATGAAATTTAGAAAGACCAATTTTTCCAGCCCATAGAAATTGAAAAATCTTCCTCCTTATGATAGAAATCACAGCACCAAGAATGCTAAACAAAGAAAACCAGTAAACAAGAATTCTTTGGAGGAACAAATTTACTAAAGTGAGACTCCCACCCAACTATAGCCACCTAAAAGACCACTAGAGCTAATCTTCTTCTGGATCTTTTTTACCAACCAACTCCAATAAGTAATGTTATAATAGTTTAGTTTCACATGATTGCCAGTATATCTAATAACTTCTGCTAAATCAAACATCCTACAAGAAAGAGTCGAAGCAATTTGTTTAGTAATATCACGATCCTTACATTGAAATATAAAGTTGGATTTATGCATGCTTATAGCCATCTTAGAAGCATCACAGATTTATACCTGCTTATAGCCATCCCGGAAGCATCGATGCTCCTTATTTATGTTTAGCTATTGAATATGGCCCATCCATTTTTATATATTCATAACCTAAAAATAAATTACAACGATAAATAAATAAAAATGAAAAAGAAAAATTAAATTCAAATAATAATAGATGTATAATTCACTATATTATATTTATTTTAAATAATAATAGATGTAGAGTTAGGATTATAGCCATTTAAGATATCGAATCATTCACAACATTGGAGAAAACATATACTGTGGGGGTGCTCTTGGAGGATTAGGGTTAAGGGGGGTAGGTTGATGATTTGGTTACTTGCAGGTGGTAGGTCTGGTGGCGGCCTACTGCTGTCAGTCAACCTTCATGGAAGCCGAGGTACTATGAACCTAAGGTTACATGGATATTAACCTAGGGTGGGAGTATTTCTTCATGGTTTTTTCTTTTTTTTATTTCTCTCAGCTTCATGTGGTTTTTACTGCTTCTTTTTTTACCTTGGAGATGGATTTGCTAGATGAATTCGACTATGGTAGTGACCATCTGGCGCCTAGATACATATTGGCATCGCCACATGTCGGTCTTCGTGATGTGGAGAGTGATTGGTCCTCCGGTGTGGGTGCTAGTGCTCAGACGTTAGCCTTTGGCTTTGGACAAAACCATTCGTTTCCGGTTTTGGATGAGGGTTTGAATAGTATTGTTTCTTCTGGAAGGGTTTTTGAGGCGTATTATTTTCCGGATCAGGATGGTTTTCTAGTTTCCATGGATCTAGGTGGAAATGTTTGGGGTTCTACAGTTTCACAACCCTTTATGTCCTCGACGTATCCTTCAGCGGGTTTCATCAATTCCCCGTATTTTCTGAATGATTTTGGGGCTGGACATGATTCTGTTTCTGCTTATGTTTTGGAGGGGTTGGCTATATGTGATCATGGCTCGGTGGAGTGTTCTGGTAAGGGTTTTATCCCCTTGGCTGAGCAGGCTTTTATTGCTTGCAGTTTGGGCATTGACGAATTGAGGGGTTTTCCTAGTCCGCACTCTGATAGGGTTCAAACATAGGATTCTCGACTGGATGGGGTGGAGGGGGTCGGGGAAGTTTGCTCACTGAAGAAACCTGGCCGGAAGTGGTTGAAAAGTACTAGGAAGGCTATTAATTACTCTCCGGGAGAAGATATTAGTTTTCAACAGATTCTGATGATGGTTAGAATATTGTTAGTGTGTAGTTTTTATGGGCGTATTGTGGCTCTCAAGACTGTCATTAATTGGGTGAATAGGTCATGATCGGACCATTAGGGTTACGCTGCGGAGGTGGTGGCTCTTTTGAGGGGTTGGTATGCATTCCACTTCACTTAGGAAGATCATGCATTGTAGGTACTCCGCCGAAATTGGAACTTGGTGAATGTTCCATTTTTACTTAAGCCATGGGATCCCTTGTTTGATGCTAGCAGGGAGAAGATGGATACTATTCCTTTATGGGTTCGGCTTCCTAGTCTTCCTTTACATTATTGGTCGGCAGATCATTTCAGGAACATTGGAAACATATTGGGGACTTATCTGGATGCTGATTTCTCCTATATTGAAACTAAGTATCGTAACGTTGCACGGATTCTAGTCGGCATTAATGTTCGAGATGGCTTGGCAAATGGTATGGATCTCTGTTGAGGCCCTTATATCTTCCCTCAAACTATGGACTATGAAAATTTTCCTTTCGGTTGTAGGAATTGCCCTGTATATGGGCACCTGGCTGTTGGTTGCAACCTCCCTTTGTCTGTTTGGAATGGTGCGAACTCACAAAGGGAGGAACGGGTTGAACATTGTTTTGACGGGTCATATACTACTCCACAGGTGTCTCCTTTGAGAAATGAGACAATTGATCTTGTTTTTGATCCGGTTGCGGAGAATCCTAAACCGGTTACTTATGATGGTGATGTTGATGGGATTCCTATGGAGATTAATGGACACTCTATGCCCTCTGTGAATTTGGCTTTTGCAGAAGCTCTGAATACTCTTCTTCGACTGGCCATTCGGACCTCTGGTAATACTCTTCCTTCTTGACCCTCGTCCATTAATTTATTTTTAAACAAATTTACTTTTCCTAGTTATGATTGGGTTGAAGGCTTGATAAACCTCCATATTTCCTCTCATCTGTTGTTCCCCCCCATCTTTGGTGGCTTCTCCACTAGGTCGGTTGTAACCCCTGTTTCTCCTCACCTAGAGGAGGCCATCCCCCAGGACATTTCCGGTGCCAAACATTCTTATTTCCCCTTGGCCACTTCTTCATCCCCTACTGGATTCCTTGACTCCGGTTATTTTCTATGTTTTTCGGTTAAGAAATCCCCTGGTGGGATCGGAAAAGGTAACGTCAGAGTGGTTAAGGGAAGGGGACGACAATCTTTTATCTCTAAGGAAAAGTCCAGAGCTTGCTCAGACCTTCTTGAAGGGAAACAACAATCCATTGAATGGGAACTTAGAGCTGTGCGGGCCCAAAAGAAAGGGATCTCATGAAGATTATGTCTTTCAAATGTCAGGGTCTCGCTGGTCCCTTCAAAAGATCAGCATTGCGGTGGGTGCTTGAGAGTGATCACCCTGACATTCTTTTTCTACAGGAAAATTTGCGTACCGGTGTTAAGGTTATTTATAAGTTGAAAAGTTGGTTCTCGGGTTGGATTTTTGAAGCTTCGGATGCTCAGAGATGGTCGGGAGGTATATCATTGGGTTGGAAGGAGGGTCGTATCAGGGTTACAAACACTTAGGGGATGGAGTCTGTTTTTGGGATGACTTTTACCACTCTTGATTTTGATCAGGAGTTTACTGTATTAAACATCTATGGACTGATCAAACTTTGGGCTAGAGAGAAGCGACGTCGAGAGATTCAGCAAAATCAAACAACTTGAGGAGGCTCTGGCATTCATTGCTTTGAGCGATGGTGGGGGCTATCTGACTCAGGACTCTAAAGACACCCTGGTTCAACTTGAATCCAGGAGGAATACTCTACTTTTGGAATAGGAGGAGGTTTGGTGCCTAAAGAGCAGGGCTATTTGGTTGGAGAGTGGTGATGAAAATTCCAAATTTTTTCATGCATATTCAAAGGGGAGGGGTTCTGCAAATACTACTTGGACTCTGACGGATCATTTGGGTATTGACCATAACACATTTGATGGATTGGCATAGGTTGGGGTCAATCATTTCAAGGATCTGTTTAAGGTTGAAGACAGAGTAAACATTGAAGAAATCATTCGGGTGGCACAACTCTTTCCTAGATTTGTGGAGGAGGAGGACAACAGGGTTTTTATGGAGGAAATTACTGTTGAAGAATTAAAGGAGGTTCTTTCTAGTTTTCAGAAGGACAAAATCCCTGGGCCTGATGGGTGGACCATTGAATTCTTCTTGGGACTTTTTGATATCATTGGGGATGATATGCTTAAACTGGTTGAAGATACCAGTATTGAGGGAAGGATCCCGGCTAGCATAAATTCTACTTTCATTGCTTTAATCTCGAAGTCAGACTCTCCTTATTCACTGAATGAATTTAGACCTATTTCCTTATGCAATTGGGTTTACAAGATTATCACCAAGGTAATTGTGAGACGCCTTAAATCCACACTTTCCACTCATATCTCTGAGGAACAGTTTGGTTTTCTGGAAGGTAGGAAGATTCGTGAAGCTATTGGAGTGGCTCAGGAGGGTCTTCATAGTATCAAAACTAAGAAGTTGAAGGGATTTATTCTCAAAATTGATTTGTTAAAATCCTACGACAAGGTTAGTTGGCTATATCTTCGACTGCTGCTAACTCATCTGGGTTTTGACATGAATTTCACACGGTAGGTTATGAGTTGTATTATGACTGTTTCTTTTTCGGTTCTTATCAATGGGGCTGCTACTCCATTTTTTCATTCAGGTCGTGGATTAAGGCAGGGTTTTCCTCTTTCACCACTTCTTTTTCTATTGGTTGCTGAAGGATTGAGCAGGGCTCTAAAGGAGGCAAAATGAACTGGCACTCTGGGAGGAATTATGGTTGCTCCCGATTTTTCCATCACCCATTTTCTCTTTGTGGATGACATTCTCGTTTTCTACTCTACTTCGGTTAGGGACGGAGATAAGCATAAGGAGATTCTGGAACTTTTTTCTTGGGCCACAGGGATGGAGATAAATGAAGGTAAATCCACTGTGACTACAAATCTCCTCAGTGATGAAGAAGTGGAGGTCTTTACCAGACCGTTTCCTTTTTCACATCTCCCTCTTTTAGAGGGCCTTAAATATTTGGGCTTTAATCTGAAACCAAATTGTTATGAAAAGTAGGACTGGGTTTGGCTCATTGAGAAGATGGAGAAGAGGCTTAAATGCTAGAGTCATAAATGGCTCTCTAGGGCTGGGAGGCGGGTTTTGGTAAAGTCTGTCTTGGAAGCTATTTCGGTCTACTGGATTTCATTGGGTTGGATACCTAGGGGTATTCTGGATAAAGCAAGAAGAATGTGTTTTCGTTTCCTGTGGAATGGGAAGGAAGACTCCTTTGTGGCCCCATGCGCTCGATGGGAACATCTTGCTCTTCCAAAAGCTATGGGGCGGTGGGGTCTGAAGAATATTTTATATTTTTCTAGGGCTATCGCAGCAAAGCGGGGGTGGAGAATGTTAATGTCCAAGGCATTTTGGGCATAGGTCGTGCGTCGTAAGTATATTGCTCCAGACCTTATTGAAAATTGGATTCGTAGGCCAGCTAAAACACATCTGGGGGGCTCTATGATCTAGAAGGTGGTGGTAAAATATTTTTACATTATTGAAAAATATCTGGTATGGGATGTTGGGTCTGGGCATAAGATCCGGATTGGGCAGGATCCATGGGTGGGTTGCGTTCAACAACATTTGTTACCTGGGGCGACTCTTGAGGCTTTACACATGAGAGGGTTTCATTTCCTTTCACAATTGGTTGATCCTGATGAATTCTTGTTGGGTCGCCATGCTTGGAGTCCTATAATTTTTTTTGGTCTGGATGCTGTGAATGAGATGGAGCTTGGTTGGTATTTTTGGGCTCTTAATCTTGATCATCTTATACTGAATGAGTTTGATGATGAATTGTGCTGGGATGCAAATCCATCTAGTAAATATACTTCTAAGGGGGATTATCTGAAAATTAGTGTTGATTTGTTGCTAGGTGATCTTGTTTGGTGGTGGAAACTCCCATGGAAACAAAAATGCCCCCATAAGTCTAGACTGTTCATGTGGTGTGCTCTTTGGAATTGGATTCCTACTTGGGATTTTTTACAGAAACGAAATAAATATGGACTGGGCTAGTGCTAGTTATGTAAAGCTTCGCGGGGAGCTGTTGTTCACCTATTTATTCACTGTGCCTTTATCAGTGCAGTATGGGAAGTCTACTCGTTAGTTCTGAAGACTATTTTTCTTTGGGTGGGGGATTCCATCGAACATTTCTGGCAGAACTGGTATCATAATCCACTCTATGATGATTACAGAGGTCTGCCATTGTTGGTGATTTGGGGAGTTTTTCTTGCCCGGAATCATTTTATTTTCAATGATAAACCCATGTTACCTTCTCAAACTGCTATAAATTTCTATGGGATCTTTATCTCTTGTAAAAGGAGTAAACATTCTTCTTCTGTTTGTGACATTCAGCCGTTGAAAATTGATAGATCCCGGCCATGGGGTTTTTTCGACAGTGCGTGTCAAAGAAACTACTGCGGGGGTGGGGATACCTTGTTTCTTTCGCTTGTACATTTCTTTGAGATGTTTATGGGGCCGGGGGATGGAAATAATAACTTTGTTGAAGTTGTGAGCCTAAAATTACTTGCCTTGTTTACACATGAGAAGGGGTGACGTGACCTTTCTGTATATGGGGATTCTCTCTATGTGGTCAAGTGGATTTCTGGGACTCAACATTGCTTTAACATTATGCTTTCAAAAATTTTGGGAGCTATGAGGGACAACAATAGTGCATTTGACTCCTTTCAATGCCATCATGTCTACAAGGAAAACAACACAACGGCGGACCGGGCATTGAAGTAGGGGCTCTTATTGGGGTTGGTCAATGGAAAATCACAGAATACAGATGGCTTGGTTCGGGAGTTTTATTATAGTCCCTTCATAGAATGAAGGACAATAAATGGACACTATGTTACATGCATTAGTATGACTTCTTTATATCTGTTTTTAAATTTTGATAAGCTTTGAGAGGAAGCTTTATCGGCATTACTGGATTTACTTTCTTTTTTGTATTTAGATGTTAACAGAATTGCATATACTACATATATATTTTTGAAACTTTGTAACCGATACTTGGACACAGTTTTCAGAGAAGCTACTATTTTTGTGCTTTAAACAGCAAAAACACTCTTTAGAGTGATGATGATCTATGCAATTTTGTTCTCGAAGGATGAAATAAAATTACGCTTTTTTCTCTAGAAAAAAAAATAGACTTATAATTCCCTATATTATATTCATTTTAATTTGAGATTTTTTTTAACTATAAATTAATTGTATGTTAATGATTTAATAACAAAAACTTAAAAATTTTATAGATATATTTATTTTAATAACTTAATGAATTGTAAATATTACGAGTGTAGATCCATCTTAAACCCGGATCTATCAAGCACCACCGAGAGGGATCCAATTTCTTGAGGTGTTTTTTTTTTTTCTAATTTTTTTAATTTATACATTTGGGTTTAAGTTTGAAGTTTTTATTTTATAAATAAAGATCCATTTTTTTATAACTTTTCATAATTTTTTTATTTTATGAGTCAACATGGAATTTTTTTTAATTTTTATTAATGGTCACAGTACAATATTTTATTTTTATTATTTGGTTATTATATTTTTACTCGACAAACACTCTACTCACAAGATCTCCCTCATACTCGGCAATAAATGTTGTGAAGAAATTAAAATTAAAATTTCATATAAAATATTGAAATATTTTAAGAGTTTTTTTTAATTAATAAATTGATTTTTAAAATTTTTTATATATAATTTTTATATTAAAAAATAATTATATTTTTTTAAATTAATTTTTTTATTTTTATATTTCAATTGATTGTATCTATAATATGAGGATTACATTTCAATGTAATTTATTGTATATGGTGGTAGTTATTAAAATTTATTTCTAGACCAATTAATATTATTAAATAGAATAGTTTTTTTTGTTTGTTTATAATCTTCCTAATTTGTAGGAGTGATTTGTGATTCGAGAAATTACTATTAAGGGAGATTCAATTAGTTGTAATTTGGGGGTTTTCTTTTAATTAAGTCACTCCTAAGGGAAATTGAACTTGGGATACCAAACCCACATTTTAATTAAGTGGGTTAGAGAGAGTAAAAAAAATGTTAAATAATAATTTTTGAGATACAAATCAATTTTATAATTAGAAGAATAAATGTTTATAGTTTATAATTTGGGGTGCACCAGCATCTATGCTTTTTCTCTTATGGAGGAGGATAGTTGTCCAATTTGATTTTATGGTGGTCAGTGCAAATTTGAAATATATATATATATATATATATATATATATATATAATAACAACTTGTCTTTGATGATTTTATGGTGGTCATTGCAAATTCGAAATATATATATAAACTAACCTGTCTTTGATGTATGGATAACTAGTAACAACTCTTTTAATTAGAAAAAGACATGTGATTATAACTAATTAGAAGAAGATAATGGGTGATTACAACTACACATGCACAATAAGTAAAAAAATAATTTTTTCACTACACTTACCTTGTGGTCTATGAAAGATCACAAGTTTTAAACTAGTTAATGATTGCATACCTTGATTTATCAATTACAAAGGAGATCAAATTTATTGAGATGATATACACAATCTCATGTTTAATATATAGATCCATGGTAGTTATTCACATCTTTAAAAAAAAAAAAAGTTCATTTTTTATTTTTAATATTCCCAAGTTGAAACAAGGATTCTAACCATCAATTGTCAAATTTTGTATAATGAAGTAGAGCTAATCTGCTGAACTTTATTGGATTTTTAAAAGCTTGATAATATCGGACATTAAAATTAGATAGACAGCACGCTCGCAGTTAAGAAGCTATCAACGATCGAATTGAATGAGTTCCAATTCAATAATCCACCCTACATAGAGGATCGAGTTTGTACACATGACATCAGAGAATTCAGAGTGGATGCAAAGCTGGGCATCATTGCATGCCAAGCTTCCTGTGTAGGGTGCAGGATATCCCAAAAGAAAGCAGAGCATGGATTGGCGCAGAGGTTATACAAAACGTTCCCTTCATTGTCCACGCTGCCACACCTATCACTAGTTCTATTGCCCATGCAACATGGTTTGAGAAGTGGCTTGGTGAAGTTGCCTGCACAGACAAGTTTTTCCAAACATAAGGACTTTTCCAGATTATTACAGAGAACAAAAGGTAGAAAGGCTACAAAACGAGAATTACCATATTGCCGTGGATCCGAAAGAGTGGACTTGAAAGCGGTATATTGGTCCAGAACCACCATATTCACACCAGACATATTCTTATTAATTGCCTTAATAGCTTCCTGTAATAGTCGGTTATGTAACAAGGCCACCTGGTTTGCTGTTTCATTGCAATACTTGTAAGAATATTCCATTGTTACAAAAGGCAAGCATCCCAACGGTTCCAAAGAGCTGACTGCGACCTTTCGGATACCTATCTTGTACAAGTGTTCTAAGTCTAAAGAAAACTGCTTAATCAACAACCCGACAAATTTATCGACACCCTGCAGGCACCCGGACTCACAAAATTCATTCAATGCGCCAAAACTAAAATAAGTTTATATTCAAACTGATGATGATAACAGGCTCCCGTCAATTACCTCGTAGCTTCCATGAGTATCAAGATGGTACCTGTAATCATTCCCTGCAACAGAAACTAAAACTAGAGAAGATTTTAGGTCTTGCACAGAGAATAATCCATCCTGAACCAACTGCTCTAGCAGGTTGATTTGGGATGCGATATTGGGATGCCCATTGGAAGTATTAAACACTCCAGTCCCTCCATATGCAAAATTAACGCCATGGGCTGTAATGCTTGGATCATTATCATTCCGAAGCTCGTAGGCTACAGGAGAACTCATGTTGAAATAGGACGCTGCATTTCATGACAATATGTGTAAAACTTAATTAATCTACTTAAAGTGTAGTATAATGCGATATTCTTTCTAAACTTATAAAATTAAACACTAAATTTGTTCACTATAATAACTTAAACATATAAAAACAGACCTACGAAGTCAGTGAGCACTTTTCCATCTGAGTAACGCCCTGAGGGTTTTCCAGGAAATGTGATCCCATAGGGAAATCGCCAAGAAGCCATAGACTTATTATGATTTCCAGTATCTGCATAAGAGTCACCGAATACAAACATGATGTTTGCATTTGCACTTTCAACATTTCCTGCATACAAAATTTATATTATATATGAGTCTATCTATTCAAAATCTCAGGTTTTCTATGATGTAGTTTTAGAGCAAAACAAACAGAGTTCAGAGAAGAAAACAGACTGATGAAGAAGATGAGCGTGAAAAGCAAAACAAGCCACTGTTGTGTCTCCATATTGGCAATCTTTGGTATCAAAACCCTTGGCACTTTACAGAATCTCACCAATCTACTCATAAACTCTAACCCAACCCAGATCTAAAGCCCTGACCATATCTACCCACAACTACAGCATTTCTATGCGTATAGAGCCATCGGATTGCCCCTATATTTATAGACCCCTCCAAATGCACCTGCATAAATGCAATGCAAAGGCACCAAACACGAAATAAATGTGGCTAACGAATAAATGCATTCAAAGTGGGATCAAAACAGAAGAGGACGACCATATATTTTTGTTTAAAATCATTAACGCCTCCGACATGAGCGGAAGAGCTAATAGCAGGGCAGTTTAATAGATGCGGTACGCTATCGTTTCTTATATTTCAGTTAGCGATGTCTTCTTGTTGATGTCCCCACGTATCAGAGAATCACACGAGGGATATTACTTGAATCTGATAGAACTTTTATGTGTGGAGCGTTTTGTTATATAGTGTATCGTTTTGTAAAGAGCGTTTTAGCACATTTCTACTCTAGCTGGGAGGCAGCCCCGGCCCGTGGTTTATCTTGCCGGGGCCATTAAAAAGAAAAAGTGTTTTAGCTATGTTATATAGAAGATCTAATTTAACATTTTTTATAATTTTAATTTGAAATAAATTAATTTTATGTTTTAATGTGAATATGTTATGTGAGTTGAGGATGAAAATCATTTTTTCTTAAAGTTCCCTTTATACACAATCTCAGTTTGCTAGTATTTGTTACAATACCAATAACTTACCAAAATTATACCTACTTAGAAAAGCTCTCTTCAAACTTTTTGAGTAGAGGATTATAATTTTAAAGCAAAAGTACTAATCATCATCATCATCATGAAGTCTTTATGACATGAGCATGGTAAAAATTTATATATTCTATACTAGATCATGATTTCCATGGGTTAGTGTGAAAATCTCTAATGAGTTTAAAATTTTTTGGTAAAATTAATAAGATAATTTCTAGTTTTGTATATATATATATATATATATATAATTAATGTTGCATAGAGAACTATATGTTAAATTAAAATAAAGTATTTCCAATACTTTAAGTAATCACTCACACTGAGAAAGCAACACATTCACGATCACAAATCAACACAATGATGCTTTATATTGCATCAAGCAAATGACCCTCCATGCTCTTTAAATAGAGACAATGGATCAACCAATTGGTAAGCCATAAATCAATATCCCTTAAGATCAGGGTGAAGATGAACCATTGTATTACTCTATGTCTAGAACATATTGTGACCATCAGATTACATAAGTAAAAATGTGATGTAGGAGCATCCGGGCCTAGGCAGAGTTGTCGAAGTTGATCGACTTGAGAAAAGCCGACTAGAGGGAGTGCTGATGACCATTGATGCGAAAGAGCATTTTTGTTTGTCAAAGTCAATAAGTCGAGCAAGAGCAGTCGGGTATGCGACCAACAAGTTCAATGAAAGTTGAGAGTCGACATGTTGGGGTTGACAGACTATGGGGGGAGTGGAGCATCGAGGGTTGACATGTGTCGAACCACGACTCGGACAGGTTTGGGCATGAGCCAAGCGAGGATGACGGGGCGAACTGGCGAAGCCTTGGGTTGTGTGAAGGAAGCCGACGGATAAGTCGAAGATGACAGACAGTATGGCCGACATGATGGATTACTGTAACCTGTTAGAAGGATGGATGGAAGTCAAGGAGAGTACTTGGAAATAGTTTGGGGTTGCTGAGGAAGTTAATGACAGTTATTGTCGACGGTTGAAGACATGACAAATGTCATCATAGGCATAGGTTGTGTAGCACGGTTAGGGCACTGACAGTTGCAAGTCTACAAGATCTGAGGAGATCAACAGACAGAGAATGCATGTCTTGGGGGTCAGAGCAATCTCGAAAACAACAGTAGTAGATTAGAAGACCAGGGAGTGGCAGTAAGTTGAGGGACTTAGCATTTTGGAGAGTCAAGCACAGCTCAAGAGAAGTCTGGTAGATTGGATAGGAAGGTCACACATCTACAGAGCTGAGAAGATCGTGCCATAGCTCAGAGTTCGTAGAGAACCAGGAGAGGGTCATGTCGACACACTGAGATAGCACACAGTTACTTCTGTATCGTAATGGTTGAGGCCAACAGTTAGTTAGTTATTTCATTTATTTGTCTTTTGCATTGTAACCGATTCGGAGAAGTAATATAAGCCAACTTCTAGCATGTTGTTTGCATCTTGTCTATGTGAACGTGTGTGTAGTGTGTATTGTTAAGCAATAACCTTAGTGTATAAGGCACCTTGCGTCAAGTGGTATTAGAGATATAGCATCCTAAGATTTTAAGGATAGCCATATCAAAGCCGAAGAATGCCGCGAGCAAAAGATACGTTAGTTGGTATTGAACCTGCATGTGTGATTACAGCTCCAGCTGAGGTTGGGTAGAGTTGTACATGACTTGTTGAAGTCCGGTTGTGATTGGACTAAGTGGGAGTTTCAACCGAGGTTGAAAATGGATCACAAAGGTGTTAACATTCGAGGAGTTGGATGAAGACCATGTGGCCCAACAGTCACAGTTGATCATGAGATGTTCGACGAGTGCGTCCAAACAATGCAAACTTTGACAAATGAAATCGCATCGATCAAAGAAATCGAAAGGCGTGGTTGTATTCCTGATGCATTAGACCACAGCGACGAGGAGGTCAAAGAAGTGGAAGCATGGGAAGTAGTGGGAGAAGAACCAAAAGACAAACTCATCAAACTTCTGACAAATATGAGAGGTCAGACAAAGCTAGATGTACGTACCTGCTAAGGGAGTTTGGACCCAGAAGAGTTGATCGACTGGTTAAGAGAGATGGAGAAATACTTCGACACAGAGTAGATCGAGGATCCTAAACGGGTTAAGACTGCGTGTTTAAGGTTGAAGGTTCATGCCTCATTGTGGTGGGACAATGTGCAAGCTGACAGAGTCAAGAAGGGAAAGGATAAAATCAAGTCCTGGGATAGGAAGGTCGCCAAGATGAAGGGGAAGTTCTTTCCAAACAACTATGTTATTTCCTTGTTCTGAAAGTTCCAAAACTTTCGACAAAATGAGATGACCATGAAGGAGTACACGGAAGAGTTCTATAGACTGCCGATAAGGTTGGGTGAGACCGATGAAGGAGAAGAAGATGTCACTAGGTACGTGAATGACTTTAAATATGCCATTCAGGATGAATTGATCATATTGTTGAGATTCAGAGCAGTGGGTGAAGCCTAGCAATTAGCTCTGAAGGAAGAAGAAAAACTGTCAAGGAAATCCACAACGACCAGAGGAAGGATGACTAGTCGGGGCATGAAGAATTTTTTCGTGAAAGGATAGAATAGCGGTTACAAGAAGGAGTCTGTCGAAGAAATTCGAAGGATGGAAGGGACATCGATAAGAAAGAAAGCACAAGAGAACAGACACGATCGTCGTGAGAACCACGGTCGAGGTGTGTATGGTCGAGGTTGTCCATCCGACAGAAAATGAGCTAATAGACCAGCCATAATTTGTTACAAGTGTTGTGGAGCGGGACACAAGGCATATGAATGCCCAGAAAACCTACATGCTGCAGAAGAGTCGAAACCCAGACGCCGAAGAAATGACCAAGTCGACGAGAGGGAAGAATCGACATCTGACAACAGTGAGGAT
Organism: Larix kaempferi; assembly: GCA_027924585.1. NCBI lineage: Eukaryota > Viridiplantae > Streptophyta > Pinopsida > Pinales > Pinaceae > Larix > Larix kaempferi. The sequence goes on along the minus strand of BSBM01000493.1, from coordinate 9,166,912 downwards.
GGTAAGGAGAAAAGTCATGCCATGACAACCAGGAAGACACTGGTTTTGGACGAAAAGCGCGACGAGAAAAATCCGGCACAGCAGAAGGCGATCTTTCGAACCAAGGTGCAAATCGGTGAATGGCATTGCAAGACCATAGTTGATGGGGGAAGCAAAGGGAATCTTGTGTTGATAGAGGTGTTCGACAAGGAAAAGTTGAAATGCCGGGAACATCCACACCCTTACAAAATCTCATGGTTACAGAAAGGACATCATGTCAAGGTGACCAAACAGTTCCTGATCAACTTCAGAGTCAAAGGATTTGAAGACAGTGTACTGTGTGACATAATCCCAATGGATGCGTGCAATATGTTGTTAGGAAGACCATGGAAATATGATAAAAAAATGATCTATGATGGTCGATCCAACATAGTCACAGTGTGGACAAATGGCGTGAAGAGGACTCCTAAGCCAAGGCCAGAGGAGCAAGCCGATGGTAAGCACGATGAGAACAACTTTTGGGAGAAGCGAGGGCTGATGTGCTCAACGAAAGAATTCCTTGCAAAGGAGGAAAATAAGTTCGGGTGTTACGCTATCATTCCGAAAAGACCATGTGTCGAGAAGGCGACAATGGAGAAAATTTCGTTCGAAGTCAGAAAGATGCTTCAAGAGTTTCGAATCATAGTAGTCGATGAGACACCAATGGGATTGCCGCCGACAAGGAGCATATCCCATCAGATCGATTTGATTTTAGGGTCAATCTGCCAAACAAAGCACTGCATAGGATGAGTCCGACAGAAGGTCAGGAACTCAATCGACAAGTCCAGGAGTTGTTGGACAAGGGATTGATTAGAGAGAGTTTGAGTCTGTGCATGGTACTAGCAATATTAGCACCAAAGAAAGGTGGGGAATGGATGATGTGTACAGACTCCAGATCTATCAACAAGATCATGATCAAGTACCGGTTTCCATTGTCGAGAATGGACAACTTGATGGATTTATTGAGTGGAGCGTGTTGATGTATATGTAACTTTAGAATGTATTTCACCTATGTATATTGTACTCCTATAGAGATGTTATTATTCCTCTATACGAAAGTGTCGTCATTTGTATTGACAAGTGTCGCAAGTGTCGCAACTTGCAAATGATGGGTTATTAGACCACCAAGTGTGGGGTCGGCCCTGATTAGTATAACCATGGGTTATTAGACTGAGTTAGACAAGTCGGCCCTGCTAGGTTATTAGGCAGGTCAAGTCATGTATAAATAGAGTGCGGGAGGTACTCTATTTAATCATCTCATTATTCACTTCTACACTACTCGGAAAGTGGTGCACTAGTGGAGGAGGAAGTTCAGCTGCTAGGAGGACTGTCTCTGTGTACTTGGGTTGCATCATTGCTCTTCCTATCTCTGAGGAAGTTGTGGGGTTTTTCACCTTTAAGGTTTTCCCTAGTGAAACTCTGTGCGTCTATTGTCTCATGTGATTGCTTGGTGTGATTGATATGCATTGTTATACTTGATATGCTGTACATGTTTTTCTCTTAGTAAAGATCCTAGAGTATATTGAACTAATGCTCAAAAATTAACAGAGCGAAGTACTTCACAAAGATATACTTGAAGAACAGTTATCACCAGATTCAGGTTAGAGAGGGCGACGAATATAAGCCAACATTCAATACAAAAGAAGGGTTGTATGAGTGGTTAGTCATGCCATTTGGACTAACTAATGCACCCAGTACCTTCATGAGGTTGATGAATGAGGTACTGAATCCATTCTTGGGAAAGTTTGTCATAGTCTGTCTAGACAACATTCTAATTTTCAGTCGAACCAAGACAGAACACTTGGAGTACATTCGACATGTATTGCAGAAGTTGCAAGAAGAGAAGCTGATGGTGAATGTAACATCCCAAAAATTAAAAATTTTCAATGTAGCATTTAATGATTAAACTAACTGTGCAGAAATAAAATTAATGCTTCTTTGTCGTTATGCTGAAAAAAGTGTTTGTACTATCATTTGATGTAATGTTTGTGTCTTGCTATAAAATGAAGTTAAAATCTATTCTAAGATGTTACTGGAGCTTTTTCTTGTCTTAGCTGTATTGTTATAATACCTATGTCAAATCTCAATCAAATATTGTTGTTTATAAGTGCTAACTATTGTTCTTCTTTTGATGATGCAAGGGGTCCTAAGGGTAACCCCGAGGCTTACTTAGCATTCATGCTAAAGCTTCAGAGCCTTCCTTTTTGCAGATTATAGGTAAAGGTGACATGTCATAGCCTATATTACATGTATAATTTAAATGTATTTTCAATTAGCCTTCAAAGGTTTTGTGTCAAGATTCTAAGGCACCTCTAAAGTGACTCGTCTAAGTTAATGACTTGTAAGCTATAAATCTCATGCATTTCTTGTTTAATATTCAAATGAAGAAATAGAATATCAAAGCAATGTTTTACATTAATATGCGCTACTGTTATTTGTCATAAGAAAATAATGTGCCTTTATATAACATAACTAAACGCATGCTACTATACATTAGTATAACATGTGCACTATGTGCAACTACTATGTGATTCCCTGACTTTAATATGCTATATACGACTTACATACTCTTCCTACCATAAGAACTATATGTATCCTACAATATAATTCCTATAGCATATAGTCTAATTGATGCATTGGTCTTACATACAACATACTTAACAATGGGAGCAATGATGTAACCCTTTTATTCATAATATTGATGCCTATCGAATTGATACCATAACATAAACTATGGTTTTTGACTTATATTACTATATATGTTATTGACAGGTTTGCAAATATATCTAAAGAACCATCATGTGCTAAGCTAGAGTGCTTAATGATCTAGTGGAAGTGTGCTAGTAGGCATTGGTATTTTGGCCTTGGCATTAAACATTCTTAACTATCATATTCATGGAAGATCCTAGTGGCGGATTACTTACTGATTGTCATGTGTAAAATGTAAGGTCTACACTGGTGGTGTCGAGCTGTACCAACTCTCGTCTTAGTGTTTTCTGAGCTGGAATAAATGATGGAAAGTGTAATAAAGTGTCATAAATGTAATAGTTTGTTTGGGATTGTGATGCCGGATCTCCACCATTGATGTGGAGATGCTCTTGGCATGTGTGACAATAACCCTAATCTTATCTAAGTGTTCGTCGTTGATGTTTTGCTTGTCAATCAATGTGTTAGAGAGTGGTTTCAGGAATAGGCCGACCATCATGCAAAGGTTTAGGGTTGATAGCAGGCGTTGAGAGCTCCGCCCATCGTTCAAATCCCGTAAACCTTGAATATTTACAGTTGTATGCTAGAATCTTAAAGAGACGAGCTCTGGTGTGGATATTTACTGCAAAGTTTTGGTATTAGGAAATCTCAAGAAAAACCCTACCGGCTTTAGTGTTGCTCATCCTTGAAGCCAGTTCCAAAAGGACTCCTTCCTTTTGTTGAATATTGCGATTGCAGAAAAGAATTGATGGTCTTCAAGTTTTAAGGAGCCGAGTTATGAAGTGAAAGTGTTCACCACCTTCGCTGAGTGAGTGTGAATGTCTCAGGGTTCGACCTAGCTGCAGAGACTATCTTTTTCAACCCTCGGTTTTGAATTAATGAGGTAATGTCATACTTGTGCATTTTCGTACTATTGCCAACGTTTATATTTTGTTTAGCTCTGGAATGAAATTTGACCTTTGTTTGCTTTTGTGACACGTTTTTTCATCTATAGGGTTCTATGATCTTAATGAGTGGAGCTTCTGCGTATAAGTGGTAAGTCTCGGTGGTTTCCCTTTGTGGATTCTCCTGGAAACTGTTGGTTGTGAATGAAAAATAGTCGGAGCCTTCGTTTTCTAATGGTGTGGCCATCGTTTGCAATGTTTACATGCAATGAAGCATACTTAAGGAGGATTGAATCCTCGGTCTACCCTTATAATGGGTTTTTTTATGCTGTTAATAGTCAAAGTTGTTATGTATGTAACAAGGGTTTCCCCCTCAGTTGTTTTGATAGGATTGAACAGTAATAAGATAATGTTTTTGTTATCCAACTCTATGTTAATTGTAGGATTAGTGTTCAAGTTTTGAACTTATCCTTCTACTGTAACCTTCAAGGGTTGTTTGTTGTAAAAACTTTGATCTTCGTCTAAAAAGGAAGTTATGAGTTTGTTTTGAAAATGGATTTTTAAATGCGTTGACTCTATTCACCAAACACTAGAGATTTGTGGACTCGTTTATCAAAGTTATACTTCAGTTATGGCCATAAGCCACAGGATATACGCCTTGTTTTTGTGTTATTAATTATGTACTGGTTGAAATGATGTAGAAAGCTTCACTTGTTGACATTGTCTATATATTTATGGTGATGGTCGAGAGCCACAACTCATTATTTTTGTTTGCATCTATGTAATGGAATCGTAACTAAATTCTTGTTCTGTTTTAAATGATGGTGTTGAATCTTAACTAAACTTTTAACCCAAAAGGTAGGTGTTTAATACTACTAGGGTTTGCTCACTGAAGGGTTATGAGCCTGTCACGATGTTTAAGGTTAAGCAAAAACTATGTTTAGATAACATATCAGTTTTTGTTAACAGTTGTGATGAATATTAAATGATGAGACAAAAACCTAGGGTTTCTAATCCTACGATAGATGTAATTGGAATTAATTGTAGTTTAAATGATAAAAATAACATAAAAGATATGAATACTCTAGATGAAAATTAGTGCTAAAAAATCATTCATTTGTTTGTAATTGAAAAGAGTTATGTTTTTCGTAAATATAAATACTTGATAGCAGTACTGGATAGCAGTACTGTGTACTTAGGAAATATTTATTTTTGCAGCTGTTATATTTCATTGAAAACTGGTGAAAGAAGAATACAGTGAACTTTAAACACTTAACTGATGAAAAGAATGATAAGAGAAAAACATAGAATTTATCTTTTATGAAGAATTAAATGACAAAAAAAAACCCTAGGTCCTGTATAGGGATAAGATAATTTCTTCTGTTTTTATGCAAGAAAACTCATAGTACCTGTAATATGATATACTGGAAAAATTCATGAATCTAGACATACCTAAATTATATTGCAGTAGATAGTTGATAGGAGATATTAGGAAAACTTAACAGTGTTAATATATTTATTCAATTGGCATTCTGACCATCATTCATCTATCTTAAATTCCTTCTCTGTACTAGAGTACGATACAAAAAGAAAAACAGTATGGGAAAAAATGCAGAGAAGACATTTATTCAATCATCTTACTTACTTAATCATCATTATGGAGAATCCTAATCAGGTAAGAAACTGAAACAAATACATCTGTTTTACTATAACTCATAAACACTAAGTTAATATTTGCAGATAATAATCTAACTACTTAGAAATAGAAAAGACCAGAAAAACCTGTAATTGTAGATAGGACCGACAAACACCCAAGGAGGCCTGTTCCTCCCAACCTTCTCCAGAAGAAACAGCCAATCTACTTTCCTCCTTTGGACCCCCGAGCCTATTCACTGAACCACTAGGTAGAAGATTCTGTGTAGAAGCAAGGTACTCAGTAAGGTACTCAGTAATGTAACTTCTGCACTCAATAATGTAACTTCTTCACTCAGCAATGTAACTTCTGCACTCAACAGTATAACAAGAAAACTTACACCGTGATAAAAAACTCAGCATATCATCTCATCGAATCACTTGGGTGGAAGCACAACAAAACCCCAAGGTAAATTTCCTCGTCAGGAAAAGTGATGAATATCAGTTCATAATTCAATGGCTCTTATATAGACTGCCTAGGTCTTTAGTGATCAATTTTCAATAAATGAGCCTCAAGCTCTAGTCCCATCTTTCAGGGCGCTATGACCAGCTTTCAAGGGAGTTGTCCCATACCAACAGCTAGTTAGTTTCCTCATGAAGCTGACATTTGTCTATTTCCTTCTACCCCAAATTCCATTCCACCTAGTGGGTCAATAAACACTCTTTCAACAGTCTCCTTAGGTGTTTGTCTCCTATTTAATTTATTTAATAATAAAATATTGTGCAAATTATAGTCATCCTTAGACACTTGTCCAATATAAAACTGTACAATAAAAGTTAACATAATGTTTCCAACATAAAGTGTTTTTCAGCAAAAAGGGGTATGTTACAAACACCCCCACTTAAGCTCAACATCGTCCTCAATGTTGCTTATTCCTCATCAAATCCTTCCTGGAACAGAACTGGATATGCTACCCGCATATTACTTTCCAGTTACCAGGTAGCTTCATCAAGGCAAAGGTGCTTCCATTGCACCTTTACCTTCCCTATGCTGTGATTCTGAAGCATAATTTCCCTCCTGTCGAGGATACAGTCCGGTTCCACATGAAAATCTCCTTCGAGTTCCACCTATATGTCATTCAAATTTAGCAAATGAGTATCATCGTGCACATACTTCTTTAAAATAGATACGTGAAAAACATTATGGATTCTTAAGTTAGATGGTAATGCTAACTGATATGCAACCGATCCAATCCTTGATAGGACTTCGAATGGACCGCAGTACCTTGGTGCTAGTTTAGTACAACTCCTAATCTTTAAAGAACATTTCTTGGGTTTTACCTTTACAAAGACATGATCTATAACCTGAAATTATCTTTCAGTGCATTTCAGATCTGCATAACTTTTTTTCCTATCTTGTGCAACTTTTAAGTCGCCTTGAACCTGTTTCATGGTTAGCTCCATTTCTTTTAACAAATCTAGTCCTAACATCAATCTATTAATAGGATTATCCCAAGATATAGGAGTGCTAAACTTTCTTCCATATAAAATTTCAAATGGAATAAACCTAGCATATGCTTGATAATGATTATTATATGCAAATTATGCTAAATTTAAATAATCTTCCCACTTAGATGGATGATCTTTGACATAGATTCTTAGCATGTCTTCTAAAATCTGCTTTACCCTTTCTGTTTGACCATCAGTTTGTGGGTGGAAAGAAATGATGAAATTCAGTTCAGTGTTTAAACCTTTAAACAATGTTGTCCAAAATTTTCCAGTGAACTTGGAATCTCGATCAGAAATAATTACCTTTGGGATCCTGTGCAAGTGAAAAAATTTCTTCATAAACACCTCTACAATGTTAGGAGCTTTAAAAGTAGTTTTGATAGGAATAAAATGAGCATCCTTACTTAATTTATACACAACTACCATTATGGAATCATTCTGTCTTTGATTCTTAGGCAAACCTGTAATAAAATCAATACTTATAATTTCTCATTTCCATTCCGAAATTGGCAATGGCTGTAATAGTCCACTTGGATGTTAATGCTCAGCCTTCATAGTCTGACATTCAAAACACCTAGCTATATACTTAACCACGTCATTCTTCATGTTGGGCCAAAATTAATCCTTCCTTAACATAGTTATCATTTTCTGATAACCAGGGTGTCCCGAATAAGGACTTTTTTGAATTTCATCCAAAATCAATAGCTTAACTTTTGACGCATTATGTACAATAATTCTATTTTTATAAAGCAAGAAATCTTTTTCATTAATGCTGTAATCTGTTATCAAGTTTTCAGATAAATTTTCAGCAACTTTAGCATGCAATTTTTTATAATTCTCATCTTGTTTAATTCCTTCTTCGATCCAATTTTACAGATCTGTCTTAAACATGTTGATTGCTTCCACAAAACTTAATTTGGCATTTCTACTCAAGGCATCAGCAACTTTGTTTTCTTTTCCCTTAATGTGTTGAATTTTGAAATCATACTCGCTAAGGAAAGCTAGCCATCTAGCTTGCCTTGCGTTTAGATTTGTTTGATCCAACAAGTACTTTAAACCATTATTATCTGTCATTAGTATACATTTTCTCCCAATCAAGTGATGGCGCCACATTTTTAGTGCATGTATCATGGCTGCCAACTCAAGATCGTAAGTTGCATAATTCCTTTCATGAATTTTTAATTTCCTTGACTCAAAAGCAATGGCATGACCTTCTAGAGTTAAGACCCCTCCAAGTCCATCATTGCATGCATCAGTGCATACAACGAAGTCTTTGTTAAGATCAACAATTTTTAAAATGGGTGCAGTTGTTAACAGTTCTTTTAACTTATTAAAGCTTTCTTGACACTTTTGATCCCATACGAATTTCTTCCCCTTCTTCTTCAAAGAAGTGATGGGATTTGCAATTCGAGAGAACCCTTCAATAAACTTTCTATAGTAACCTGTTATCCCCATAAATGACCGGACGTCAGTTACATCTTTAGGTATATGCCACTTGTTAATTGTTTTTATCTTATCAGGGTCGACAGAAATTCCGTCTTTAGATATTATGTGCCCTAAGTACTGTATTTTATCTTTATAAAAGTCACATTTACTGAACTTAGCATAAAGATTATGTTCTCTTAAAACTTGCAGAATTATTCTTAAATGTTCGTGATGCTCTTCTTTCGTTTTTGAGTAAATCAGAATATCATCGATGAACACAACTACAAACTTATCCAAATACTTATGAAGAATGTTGTTCATTAAATAGATGAATACTGCAGGTGCGTTAGTTATCCCAAAAGGCAGAACTACGAACTCGTAGTGCCCATATCACGTTCTAAAAGCAGTTTTGAATATGTCTTCATCTTTTATCCTAACTTGATGATATCCGGACCTTAAATCAATTTTAGTGAATATCTCTGCTCCGCGTACTTGATCAAATAGATCGTCAATGCGGGGCAAGGGATATTGATTCTTAATTTTCATTTTATTAAGCTAATAGTAATCGATGCACAATCGCATGGTGCCGTCCTTCTTTTTAACAACAATAACTGGTGCTCCCCAAGGAGACAGACTTGGCCTTATATAGTTTTTATCTATTAATTCCTTCAGTTGATATTTTAGTTCATTCATTTCCAGAATATTCATCTTGTAGGGAGCCTTTGAGTTTGGTACCACACTTGGTACTAACTCAATGGTGAAATCAAGTTCCCTTTTCGGAGGTAATCCTGGAATTTCTTCCGGAAATACGTCAAAAAATTCTCTAAGAATGGGCATATCCTCCATTTTTAACTTATCTTCTTTAGATGAACATTCATCATTAATAACATTAACAACAAACATTTTACAGCCTTTTCTGGCAGCTCTCTTAACTTGTAAGGCAGAAATTTGTCTTACCAAAACCTTCCTATGTATTCATTTTATTGTTTCAGTTTTACCTTCATTATTCAGACAAGTAAAATATTTCTCATAACAATTAAGCACTACTCTATGTTGTTCAAGCCAATCAACAAGTCATATGACCCTAATGGTAAAACATTTAGATTAACTTGTGTTTTCAGCTAACTCATAAACACATCACAATTTTTAACAAAGTTTGTAACCTTTCTTTTAGTGCCTATTGCTAGCTGAACTAACCATGAATTATCAAATTTCCCTATCTTTAACTTGCAACATTTCACTAATTTAGGTGAAATGTAACTCAAACTTGCACCTGGATCTATTAAAATGGAAATATATTTCTTTTGTATCATACCTTCAATTTCGACCATAGATGTTTGATGGTCTGCTTGGCGATTTTCCAGCGCTGCATTTATTTTGGGAATTTCTCTTGCTACATCTGCAACTGTAAGTTTTGTTTGCATAGTGTGAATGTTGTTGACCGCCCTTCTATTGCGCTGGAAATCAGCTTTCTTATGAGGTCCACCGCAATCAAAACACCTCAAAGGTGCTTTCTGTTCAGCATACCTATTGTTGTTATTATTATTGCTCTTATTATTATTGTTAGGCACATTCCTTGCAGTAGTGAAGTTTTGTGGTGCATTACCTCTGTAATTATTATTAATTGGAAAATTCTTGTTATTAAAACTTTTCTTAAAATTTCTAGAATTAAAGCCTTTCTTTTTATGCTCAAACTGAATAGGTTTGTTACTTCTCCAGCTAGATATTCCTTCTCTTTTTCTATTTTGATCAAAACAAAAATTAGCTTTCCTCATAGCCTCTTCCAAGGTGGAAGGGTTATCATACTCGATCCTGTCTTTTATGTTGAAAGGTAGACAAATTAGAAACCTTTGTACCTTAAGATTCTCTTCAATCATGTAAGGTACATACCTCAGTAAACTAAGGTACTTGCTGCACAACTCCTTCATACTCATAGTACCCAGTTTTAAATCATAAAATTCTTTAGATTTATCTTCTTAGTATTGTTCTGACAGAAAATTTTTCTTAAATAAATTTTTGAACATACTCCATGTTATGTTTCTTTCCTTTATGTTCTTAATTATTTTAAAATCCTACCACCAAATATATTCCTTTCCGGTCAGATTGTAAATAGCCATCCTGGCTTTTAACTGAGAAGAGTAATCATAAATATGAAAGTATTTCTTCATGCCAGATAACCATGCTTCAACTGTCTCACCCTTTTCAATTTCGCCATTAAAGGTTGGTGGCTTAGTATTTTTAAACTCTCCTGAAATCTATTCATGATGCTTATGATTCCTTTTCTTAGAACAACAATCACAGTCACTGCTGTCATGAACATAATTATAATTACTTTGATCAAATTCAGATGAAGAGCAATTATTATTTTTACCATTCTTTGCTTTCTTACTCTTATGTTTATGAGACATTGTACTAGAATCAGAATTTGCTTCTGATTTCTTTCCTCTTTCCTTGTTATGGTATTTCTCCATTAAAATCTAATTTAACTCATCTCGAGCCTTCATAATTCATTCATTCCCTTCTCTGACAGTCCTTATTTTAGATATTAAATCTTTTACAGTACATAGCAGTTCAGAAGATTGATTATTTAATTCGACATATATTTGTTCATTATTATCATTATTATTATGCTCAGTATGAGGAGACCTATCCTCTGATGATTCCTTTGGTATATCCATACCTGCAAATTTAAACGTCAATCTATTCTGTACAGAAACACAATTAAAAGAAAAGTTAGTAACATAAACTTTCTGGTTTTTATTTTCTGTTTGCGCGTGTGAACCTATTTCAGGCCTAGAGTTTGAACTCATGCTCTGATACCACAAGTAACATCCCAAAAATTTAAATTTTTTCAATGTAGCATTTAATGATTAAACTAACTGTGCAAAAATAAAATTAATGCTTCTTTGTCGTTATGCTGCAAAAAGTGTTTGTACTTTCATTCAATGTAATGTTTGCATCTTGCTATAAAATGAAGTTAAAATCTATTCTAAGATGTTACTAGAGATTTTTCTTGTCTCAGTTGTATTGTTATAATACCTGTGTCAAAGCTCAATAAAATATTGATGTTTATAAGTGCTAACTGTTGTTCTTCTTTTGATGACGCAAGGGGTCCTAAGGGTAACCCTGAGGCTTACTTAGCATTCATGCTAAAGCTTCAGAACCTTCCTTTTTGGAGATTACAGGTAAAGGTGACATGTCAGAGCCTATATTACATGTATAATTTAAATGTATTTTCAGTTAGCCTTCAAAGGTTTTGTGTCAAGATTCTAAGGTACCTCTAAAGTGACTCATTTAAGTTAATGACTTGTAAGTTGTGCATCTCGTGCATTTCTTGTTTAATATTCAAATGAAGAAATAGAATATCAAAGAAATGTTTTAGATTAATATGCACTACTGTTATTTGTCATAAGAAAATAATGTGCATTTATATAACATAAAGAAATGCATGCTACTATACGTTCCTATAACATGTGCACTATGTGCAACAACTATGTGATTCCCTGAATTTAATATGGTATATACTACTTACATACTCTTCCTACCATAAGAACTATATGTAGCTATTGATGTATATGTAACTTCAGAATGTATTTCATCTATGTATTTTATTGTACTCCTATCGAGATGTATTATTCCTCTATATGGAAGTGTCATCATTTGTATTCACAAGTGTCACAAGTGTTGTAACTTGTTGATGGGTTATTAGACCACCTAATAAGGGGTCGGCTCGGATTAATGTAACCATGGGTTATTAGGCTAAGTTAGACAAATCGTCCCCACTGGTTTATTGGGCAGGACAAGACATGTATAAATAGAGATCGGGAGATCTCTATTTGATCATCTCATTACTCACTCTTCTATCACTCGGAAAGTGGCGCACATGTGAGGAGGAGGATCAGCTGCTAGGAGAAGACTATCTCTTGTACTTTGGTTGTATCATTGCTCTTTCTGTCTCTAAGGAAGTTGTGGGGTTTTTCACCTTTATGGTTTTCCCCAGTGAAACTCTGCATATCTATTGTCTCATGTGACTACTTGGTGTGATTGATATGAATTGTTATACTTGATATGATGTACATGTTATTCTATTAGTAAAGATCCTAGAGTATATTGAATTAATGCAAAAAAATTAACATGGTATTAGAGTTTCCCTAAGAAGAAGACATTATGCAGTGGTGGAAACTAGGGTTTCTTGTTTATTGGGTTTCTCTCCACATATTTTGGAAAAATAGTAAGGTAGATTGACTCTACTCACCAAGGAGAATCTATCTGTCAAATCAGAATTCAATTGTGAGCACTTCTAGTTTTGGCCCTAAAAATTAGGGTTTCCACAAAAATAGGAATTTCTGAAATCTGAAGACATAGCTAGAAGCTCCTTGGAAAAATCAAAGTTTAGAAACTCAAACCCTAATTCAGGGTCCTCCCTAGTGAATCTCCGGGAAGACTAAAAGGCATTTCTGAAGGGTGAAACTTTGCAGATCTCAAATTCTGAACATACCAGGCTGATAAGCTCATCAAGGCGCATCTTTATATCCTTTCAGAAGTTTGAAATTCAAAGTTTGAATTTTTAGGGTTTCTCTAACAAACCCTAATCCGGGACCAGATCCAGTTTTTAGCAAATCAAGTGGTAAGATCCAAATCTTTTCTATTTCCATTTGAACTACTCTTAAAAGATGTTTCACCACACCAAGATTGAAGATAAGCTTGAAGGGGTTGATAAATTCCAAGCATGGAAGTATAGGATTGGGTTAATCCTGGAAGAAAATGAGTTGGACTCTTACATAAGCTCTGAGGTCCCTATCCCAGAGGGATAAGAGGCTAAGGCTCTTCACAAAAATAACCTAGTCAAGGAAAAGAGGATTTTTGCTGATTCTATCAAGGATCATCTCATCACACATGTGTCATCTCTGAAGACACCCAAGGAGATGTTTGATTCCCTTACCAAGTTATTTGAAGGGAAGAACATAAATCGGAAGATGACCCTACGGAACCAATTAAAAGGGGTAAAGCTTCAGAATGGAGAGACCATTCAATCCTATTTCTCTAAGGTCTCTTAGATCAAGGAACAACTTGAAGCTGTGGATGAGGTAATAGATAATGGTCATGGGATTCTTTTATTTAAGTAATCTGTGCAAGAAAGAAATTAGTCTCCTTCAGTAAACTATGGGAGGAATGCTCTCAAGAAGAAGCAAGGCTTGTGGCATGAGAAGGAAAGATGGGGAATGAAGATCAAGCTCTCACAGCTCACACCAAGAAAGGGAATACCAAGAGAGAGCCATCTCACTTCAAGAAATATTCACACCACCATCACAATAGAGAAAGGAGAATATGTTTTACCTGTAATGAGAAGGGACATATTGTTGTAAATTGTCCCAAGAACAAAAAGGACAACAACAACTTCAACAAGAAGAAGAAGGGAAGTAAGAGAATGTACCATGCTCATGCTGCTGAAGATGATGAAACTCCGAAGAAGAAGGCTAGGGCAGAAAGTGGTGATTCATCAAGTGAAGATGAATATGTTCTAATATCCGCTCTCACAGGTACTATCTCTCATGGATGTAATGATTGGCTTATTGATAGTGGGGATTCCAAATACATAACTGGGTTTAAAGAATCTTTTGTAAATCTATATGAAAATGAGTCACCCCATAAATTGAAACTTGGGGATGACTATCAATACCTTATCAAAGGAAGTTGTGAAGCCTCCTATGACCTCGACTCTTGGAAGTCTTTGAAGATGAAAGATGTTCTATATGTACCTAAGCTCAAGAAGAACCTACTCTCCATATCTGCATTAGATGCAAAAGGCATGAGGGTTGCATTTGTAGATGGCCAAGTCCTAATGTAGCCAAAGGGTAAATCTATAGATGATGCAGTGGTGATTGGAGAGCAAGAGGGAGGTTTATACAAATTGAAGGGACAACCTGAACATGCCATGGTACATGAATCCATGGAGCCAAGTGAACTTTGGCATAGAAGGCTTGCACAAGTGCACTATAGAGCACTACCAATTGCAAGCAAAGCTGTAGAGGGTCTTCCTAAAATCAAGTCAACACATGAAGGTGTTTGCAAAGGATGTGCAAAAGGAAAGAACATTAAGAAGGCATTTCCAAGCAGTGAAAGCAAAGCAAAAGGAATCTTGGAAATCATCCACTTCGATGTCATCCAGTTCTCTGAGTGGGTATGTATACCATGTCTCTTTCACTGATGATTTCTCTAGGAAGAATTGGGTTTATTTCATGAAGAACAAAGATGAAGTGTTTGATAAATTCAAGGAATTCAAAGACTTGATGGAAAATCAAACTGATAAGAAGATCAAGACCTTCAGATCCGACAATGGCAGAGAATTCACTTCAGGTGATTTCAAGAAGATATGCGATGATTTAGGGATTAAGAAGGAGTTGACTGCTCCCTATAATCCACAACAGAATGGAGTTGTTGAAAGGAAGAATAGAACAATCATGGAAGCAGCACGGGCAATGTTGCATGACTAGGATCTTCCTATGCATCTATGGGCAGAAGCAGCTAGGACAACTATTTATGTGCAGAACAAAACACCTCACAAGATATTGGACAACAAGACACCAGAAGAAGTCTTCACTGGTAAGAAACCTAAGGTCAACCATCTAAGCATATTTGGTTGTCAAGTATATACACATGTTCCAAATGAAAAAAGGACAAAGCTAGATCCTTCAGGAAAGAAGGGCATCTTTGTGGGGTACAGTGAAAGCTCGAAGGCTTACAGAATATACTTTCCAGGGTTCAAGAAGATTGATGTCAGTAGGGATGTAACATTTGATGAAAACTCAGCTTTCATCAAGTCAAGAAGGGCACCTGTTGAAGATCATGAAGAACCAAAGGAAAACAGATTTCAAGACACCACCATGAATGAAGCAATTCGAGAAGCAGATCATGAAGTTGAGAATCCACAAAGACCTGTAGATCCACCCCGTGAGAATAACTCTCACAAGAGGAAACCTGAATGGGCTAGAGAGCTCATTCAAGATGCAGAAAGGTATGGCATTCCAGAAGAAAAATACAGAGCAAGGAAGAGAACTAGATCACACACCATTTATGTTTCCTTACTCTGTGACATTATGAACAAAGAACCTTCTAGTTATGAGGAAGCAGCGGAAAAGAAAGAATGTAAGGATGCCATGGTCGAAGAATAGCAGTCGATCATGAAGAATGATGTTTGGGGTGTGGTCCCAAGACCTAAATGGAAGTCTATTGTGACTTCCAAGTGGATCTACAAGCTCAAGCATGCTGTAGATGGCAGCATAGACAAATACAAAGAGATATTTGTAGCTCGTGGCTTCTCCCAGAAAGAAGGGATTGATTATGAAGAGACTTTTTCTCCTATGTCTAGATACACTTCCATTAGAACAGTACTTGCTCTGGCTGCAGTGATGAAATGGAAGATACACTAGATGGATGTCAAGACAGCTTTCTTGAATGGTGTAGTCGAAGAGGAAGTGTATGTGGAGAAGCCACTAGGTTTTGAGACACATGAGAGAGAGTCATATGTGTGCAGGTTGAAGAAAGCCTTGTATGGCTTGAAGCAAGCTCCTAGGACTTGCTATGGTAGGATGGACAACTTTCTATCCAATTTGGGATTTACCAAGAGTAAAGAAGACTCTAACCTTTACTACAAGGTTGAGGAAGGCAATCCAGTGATACTACTATTGTATGTGGATGACCTGTTCCTAACAGGTGAGGATAGATTGATTGCTGATACGAAGAGGAAGCTTGCTGCTGAGTTTGAGATGAAGGACTTGGGTATGATGCACTATTTTTTAGGCATTGAGGTGTGGCAGAGTGTAGATGGGATCTTCCTTGGACAAGGGAAGTATACAGTAGAGATCCTGAAGAGGTTCGGGATGATGGACTACAAGGCCATGGCCACACCTATGGCATCGAACCTGAAGCTTTTGTGTGATGCTTCATTTAATCCGGTTGATGTCACGATGTATCGTCAGATGATTGGTTCCTTGATGTACCTGATGAGCACAAGACCAAATATTTGTTTTGCTATGAACACATTGAGCCAATTTCTGACAGATCCGAGGTGTGTTCACCTGGTTGTTGTAAAGAATATTCTGAGGTACCTGAAGGGTACAGCTGATTATGGGCTCAAGTATGATGCGAATCAAAAGTTTAACCTGCAGGGTTATGTTGATTCAGATTGGGCAGGCAGTGCTGCAGATAGGAAGAGCACATCTGGGTGTTGCTTCAGTATGAGATCAGGTGTGATCTCTTGGTTTAGCATGAAGCAGTCCTGCATATCACTGAGTACAGCCGAAGCAGGATATGTTGTGGCTTGTTCGGCTAGTTGTGAGGTAGTATGGCTCTGGAAGCTACTGTCTGAGTTATTTGATATTTCGTTGGAGGCTACTGGTACCTTTTGTGACAACCAAAGTTGTGTGAAGCTGTCTGAGAACCTGGTGTTCCACGACAGGTCAAAGAACATCAAGATCAAATATCATTATATCAGGGATATGTTGCAGAGAGGAGCAGTCAAGCTCCTATATGTTGCGACGGATGAGCAGGTTGCAAATGTGCTGACCAAGCCACTAGCCAGAGTGAAATTCGAGTACTTCAGAGAGAGCCTTGGTGTTCTTCATATTGATGGCACTTCGAGGAAGAAGTGATGAATGCATTTGCTAAATCCATTCCAAGCATGGTGAGAGGAGGATCCTTCACATGGCTGTGGATGTAAGCGCTAGATGGTGAGAATCAGGACGATGCTCCTGTTATTGCTCGCTATATGCATCATGTTGGATGCTTGTTATGATCAGATGGATCATTTATTTGTGTATGTATCAGGTGGATACATTGTATGATCAGGTAGATCATGTATGATGATGCATCAGGTAGATGCATTGTATGATCAGGATGATCATGGATGGCAAGCTTGAGGATGTTGCTCCAAATGATATGTATCAGGATGATGCTATGATGATGATCAGGATGATCATGTGTACATTAGGATGATGTATGGTGATTATCAGGTTGATACTCTGTGGCCGTGGAACAGGTTGTGCAAACAAGCATATAATCCAGCCCTGGGAGGTTTGCAGATAGTCTTTCTAGGTTTTTCCTATGGCATGTAATGTGGCCTTGGGATATCTAGAAAATGCTCTTTCAAGGTTTTGCTTTGGGAGGACATATAATCAATCCCTGGGAGATTTGCAGATAGTCTTTCGAGGTCTTTCCTATGGCATGTAATCTAGTTCTGGGATATCTGGCAGATGCTCTTTCGATCTTTTGTCCTATGGCATGTAATATGCTCTTGGGAGATCTGACAGGTAGAGCTATGTGCTCGTAACAGCCGGGGATGCTATAGCCAGGTTTTTCCATGACCACATGTAATATGCTCTTGGGAGATCCGATAGGTAGATTTGTGTGCTCGTAACAGCCTGGGATGCTACAACCAGGTTTTGTGGTGAGATCACATGTAATGTTCTCCTAGGAGATCCGACAGGTAGAGCTGTTTGCTCGCAACAGCCTCGGATGCTACAACCAGGTTTTGTGATGGGGTCACATATAATGTGCTCCTCGGAGATCCGACAGGTAGAGCTCTGTGCTCGTAACAGCCTGGGATGCTACAGCCAGGTTTTGTAACACACGTAATAAGTCCTAAGGATTCCACAATATGGCCAGTGATGAAGACCTGCAGTTGGTGGACCTACATATAGTATGAAAAACGACTTGCTCTGTAGAACTTGCTATGACGAGTAGATCGTAGATTGGTTGAGATAGCAGCAGCAGTGACGATGACAATGATTTGATGACAATGATCTAGTGATGATGATCCAGAGAAGAAGACTTGTGCTAACAGATCTATGTCGAGAAATACATTCCTAGTTAAGAGGGAGTGTTGATGTATATGTAACTTCAGAATGTATTTCATCTATGTATTTTATTGTACTCCTATAGAGATGTATTATTCCTCTGTACGGAAGTGTCGTCATTTGTATTGACAAGTGTCACAAGTGTTGTAACTTGTTGATGGGTTATTAGACCACCTAGTAAGGGGTCCACCCGGATTAATATAGCCATGGGTTATTAGGCTAAGTTAGACAAGTCGGCCCCACTGGTATATTGGGAAGGATAGGACATGAATAAATAGAGATCGGGAGATCTCTATTTGATCATCTCATTACTCACTCTTCTATCACTCGGAAAGTGGCGCACATGTGAGGAGGAGGATCAGCTGCTAGGAGAAGACTATCTCTTGTACTTTGGTTGTACTTTGGTTGTATCATTGCTCTTTCTATCTCTAAGGAAGTTGTGGGGTTTTTCACCTTTATGGTTTTCCCTAGTGAAACTCTATGTGTCTATTGTCTCATGTGACTGCTTGGTGTGAATGATATGCATTGTTATAGTTGATATGTTGTACATATTATTCTTTCACTAAAGATCCTAGAGTATATTGAATTAATGCTCAAAAAGTAACAGTAGCCTACAGTATAATTCCTATAGCGTATAGTCTAATTGATGCATTGGTCTTACATACAACATACTTAACAATGGGAGCAACGATGTAACCCTTTTATACATAATATTGATGCTTATCGAATTGATACCATAACAAAAACTATGGTTTTTGACTTATATTACTATATATGTTATTGATAGGTTTGCAAATATATCTAAAGAACCATCATGTGCTAAGCCAGAGTGTTTAATGATCAAGTGGAAGTGTGCTAGCAGGCATTGGTAGTCTGGCCTTGGCACTAAACATTCTTAACTACCACATTCGTGGAAGATCCTGGTGGCAGATTACATATTGATTGTCATGTGTAAAATGTAAGGTCTACATTGGTGGTGTCGAATTGTACCAATTCTTGTCTTAGTGTTTTCTGAGCTGGAACAAATGATGGAAAGTGTAATAAAGTGTCATAAATGTAATAGTTTGTTTGGGATTGTGATGCCGGATCTCCACCATTGATGTGGATATGCTCTTGGCATGTGTGACAATAACCCTAATCTTCTCTAAGTGTTCGTTGTTGATGTTTTGCTTGTCAATCAATGTGTTAGAGAGTGGTTTCAAGAAGAGGCCGACCGTCATGCGAAGGTTTAGGGTTGATAGCAGGTGTTTAGAGCTCTACCCACGGTTCAAATCCTATCAACCTTGAATATTTACAGTTGTAAGTTAGAAGCTTAAAGAGCTGAGCTCTGGTGTGTATATTCACCGCAGGGTTTTGGTATTAGGGAATCTCAAGAAAAACCCTGCCGGTTGTAGTGTTGCTCATCCTTGAAGCCAATTCCAAAAGGACTCCTTCCTTTTGTTGAATACTGCGATTTTAGAAAAGAATTGATGGTCTTCGGGTTTTAAGGGAGGCGAGTTATGAAGTGAAAGTGTTCACCGCCTTCGCTGAGTGAGTGCGAATGTCTCAAGGTTCAACCTAGCTGTCGAGAATATCTTTTTCAACCCTCGGTTTTGAATTAATGAGGTAATGTCATACTTGTGTATTTTCATACTGTTGCCAACATCCATATTTTGTTTAGATCTGGAATGAAATTTGACCTTCATTTGCTTTTGTGACAGGTTTTGTTATCTACATGGTTCTATGCTCTTAATGAGTGGAGCTTCTTCGTATAAGTGGTAAGTCTCGATGGTTTCCCTTTGTGGATTCTCCTAGCAACTATTGGTTGTGAATGAAAAATAGTCGGAGCCTTCGTTTTCTAATGGTGTGGCCATCATTTGCAATATTTACATCCATTGAAGCATACTTAAGGAGGATTGAATCCTCGGTCTACCCTTATAATGGGTTCTAATATGCTGTTAATAGTCAAAGTTGTTATGTATGTAACAAGGGTTTCCCCCTCAGTTGTTTTGATAGGATTGAACAATAATAAGATAATGTTTTTGTTATCCAACTCTGTGTTAATTATAGGATTACTGTTGAAATTTTGAACTTGTCCTGCTACTGTAACCTTCAAGGGTTGTTTGTTGTAAGAACTTTGATCTTCGTCTAAAATGGAAGTTATGAGTTTGTTTTGAAAATGGATTTTTAAATGCGCTGACTATGTTCACCAAACACTAGATATTTTTGGACTCGTTTATCAAAGTTATACTTCAGTTATGGCCATGAGCCACAGGCTATATGTTTTGTTTTTGTGTTATTAATTATGTACTGGTTGAAATGATGTAGAAAGCTTCACTTGTTGACTCTGTTTGTCAATTTATGGTGATGGTCGAGAGCACAACTCATTATTTTTGTTTGCATCTATGTAATGGAATCGTAACTAAATTCTTGTTCTGTTTTAAATGATGGTGTTGAATCTTAACTAAACTTTTAACCCGAAAGGTAGGTGTTTAACACTAGTAGGGTTTGATCACTGAAGGGTTACGAGCATGTCACGATGTTTAAGGTTAAGCAAAAAATATGTTTAGATAACATATTACTTTTTGTTAACAGTTGCGATGAATATTAAATGATGAAACAAAAAGATAGGGTTTCTAATCCTACAATAGATGTAATTGGAATTAACTACAGTGTAAATAATAAAAATAACACAAAAGATATGAATATTGTGGATGAAAATTAGTGCTAAAAAATCATACATTTCTTTGAAATTGAAAAGAGTTCTGTTTTTTGTAAATATAAATACTTGATAGAAGTACTGGATAGCAATACTGTGTACTTAGGAAATATTTATTTTTGCAGTTGTTATATTTCAATGAAAACTGGTGAAAGAAAAATACAGTGAACTTTAAACACTTAACTGATGAAAAGAATGATAAGAGAAAAACATAGAATTGGTCTTTTATGAAGAATTAAATGACAAAAGGAAACCCTAGGTCCCGTATAGGGATAAGATAATTTCTTTTGTTTTTATGCAAGAAAACTCATAGTACCTGTAATATGATATACTGTAAAAATTTATGAATCTAGAAATACCTAAATTATATTGCAGTAGATAGCTGATAGGAGATATTAGGAAAACTTAACAGTTTTAATCTATTCAATCAATTGGCATTCTTCCCATCATTCATCTATCTTAAATTCCTTCTCTGTAATAGAGGATGATACAAAAAAAAAACGGTATGGGGAAAAATGAAGAGAAGACATTTATTCAATCATCTTACTTACTTAATCATCATTATGCAGAATCCTAATCCAGTCATAAACTAAAACAAATACATCTGTTTGACTATAAATTATAAACACTAAATTAATATTTGCAGATAATAATCTAACTACTTAGAAATAGAAAAGACCAGAAAAACCTGTAACTGTAGATAGGACCGACAAACACCCAAGGAGGCATGTTCCTCCCAACCTTCTCCAAAAGAAGCAGCTAATCTACTTGCCTCCTTTGGACCCCCGAGCCTGTTCACTGAACCACTAGGTAGAAGATTCTGTGTAGAAGCAAGGTACTCAGTAATGTAACTTCTGCACTCAATAATGTAGCTTCTGCACTCAACAATGTAACTTCTGCACTCAGCAATGTAACTTCTGCACTCAGTAGTATAACAGGCAGACTTACACCATGATCAAAACCTCAGCATATCCCTTCATCGAATCTCTTGGGTGCAAGCACAGCAAAACCCCAAGGTAAATTTCCTCATGAGGAAAAGTGATGAACCTCAGTTCATAATTCGATGGCTCTTATATAGACTGCCTAGGTCTTTAGTGGTCAGTTTTCAATAAATGAGCCTCAAGCTCCAGTCCCATCTTTCAGGGAACTATGACCACATTTCAAGGGAGTTGTCCCATACCAACAGCTAGTTAGTTGCCTCATGAAGCTGCCATTTGTCCATTGCCTTCTACCCCAGATTCCATTTCACCTAGTGGGTCAGTAAACACTCTTTCAATAGTCTCCTTAGGTGTTTGTCTCCTATTTAATTTATTTAATAATAAAATATCGTGCAAATTACAGTCATCCTTGGAAACTTGTCCAATATAAAACTTTACAATAAAAGTCAACATAATGTTTCAAACATAAAGTGTTTTTCAGCAAAAAGGGGTATGTTATAGTGAACCTGCAAAAGTGTTTCTTCATGAAGCAAGAACTGGTGTACTTGGGATTTGTAATATCGGGTAAAGGGTTGGTGATGGACCCAAGAAGATGAAGGCAATATTGGACTGGCCATAAATGACAAGTACGACTAGAGTAAGGAGTTTCCATGGACTTGCCAGTTTCTAGAGGAAGTTCATTCGGGGATTTAGTCATATTTGTACATCTTTGATACAGTGCATGAAGAAGGATGAATTCAAGTGGACAGAAGCAGCCCAACGAGATTTCAAAAAGTTGAAGGAAAATGTCAACTGAGAGCCGAATGTTAGCGCTCCTTGATTTCGACAAAGTTTTCCAGGTCAATTACGACGCAAGTGGATTAGAAATTGTAGCAGTGTTGAGCCCGGAGGGATGACCAATTGAATTCTTTAGTGAGAAGTTGGATGATGTGAAGCAGAAATATTCGTTCTATGACAAGGAATTTTATGCTATTGTCCAAGCATTAAAGAAGTGGAGGCATTATCTTTTCCCCAAGGAAATTGTGTTATACATAGATCACAAAGCACTGAGGTATTTGAATACTCAGTCGAGGTTGAATCAATGTCATAGGAAATGGATCGAATTCCTACAGGAATATACATTCATGTTGCGACATAAGTCGGGAAAGTCGAATAAGGTTTCCTACGCACTGAGTCGAAGAGTTGCATTGCTGAACACGATCACAGTTCAGGCAACAGGAATAGAGTCGGTGAAGAAAGAGTATGAGACCGATGAGGATTTAGCGAAAGCATGGGGAGCTTGTCGTGAACCATGGAGCGTCGATAGAACTCCACACTTGGATTATTTTATCCAAGAGGGATACCTGTTCAAGGGACATCAATTGTGTATTCGCAGAAGATCAATAAAAGAGAACCTAATCCAAGATTTGCATAGCAGTGGATTAGCAGGTCATTTTGGCGTTGACAAGACTAGAGCATTGGTCGAAGAGAATTATTATTGGCCAGGAATGATAGGGGATGTCAAAAAGTGAGTTCGACAATGTAGAGTTTTCCAGTTGGCAAAGGGCGAATTCAGAACACAGGGTTGTATACACCATTACTTTTACCAGATACCCCATGGGAGCACCTGAGCATGGATTTTGTGCTAAGATTGCCAAAGACGCAGTAAGGGAGCGACTCAATTTTTGTTGTAGTCGACAGATTTTTGAAAATGGCACACTTTATTCCATGTCAGAAGACAAGTGATGCCACAGGAATTGTTGTACTATTCTTCAAGGAAGTAGTAAGATTGCATGGGTTGCCGAAGAGTATCACATCGGACAGAGATACCAAGTTTATGGGACATTTCTGGAGAACCCTATGGAAGAAACTGGACATGAGGTTGCAGTTTAGCTCGGTATATCATCCCCAGACAGACAAATAGACCGAGGGGTGAACAGAAGTTTGGGAAACCTTCTGAGATGTTTGATGGCCGATAGACCCAAGAAGTGGGAGAATGTGTTTGCACAAGCAGAGTTTGCATATAACAATTCTTTGAATCGATCTATAGGGTTTATCCCATTCCAGATTGTTCAAGGAAGAAGTCCACATGGAGTGGTGGATTTGGTCGAGTTACTAACATAAATAAGGAAAAGTGTAGATGCAAAATCATTTGCAGATCATATGAAAGAAGTGAAGATGTATGAAGGCGCATAGAAAAGAGTAATGAGGCATACAAGTTGAGAGCCGACAGGAAGAAGAGACTACAGTCGTTCAGTGAAGGAGACTTGGTCTATGCACATTTGCGGAAAGAGAGATTTCCAACATGGAGATATAACAAGTTGAAGCTGAAGAAGATTTTGGATGATGCTTATGTGTTGGAGCTGCTGAATGACTTGAACATTTCACCAACATTCAATGTCTCAAATATGTACAAGTTTGAAGAAGGTTCAAGCAGTAGTGGAAGCGTGGAAGTGTCGAGGATCAACTGGACAGTGCAAATTCTAGATCAACAGAAAGAAGAAATCGCAGAAGTAATAGAGGAACGTGAAGTCGGGTGTAGGCACAGTTCATGAAGGAAAGAATACTTAGTGCGATGGGAGAATGATGAGTGGAAGGATGCGACATGGATTTCCAAAGAAGAGTTCAGGAGACTAACGGAACAGTCGAGTTCTTTTTCACCTAGAGAGTTTGATGCAGGAGCATCAGGGACTAGGAAGAGTTGTCGAAGTTGATTGACTTGAGGAAATCCGACCGGATGGAGTGCCAATGACCACTAGTACAGAAGACCAAATTGGCTTTTCAAAGTCAATAAGTCGAGCAGGAGCATTCGGGTATGCGACCAACAGGTTCAATGAAAGTCGAGAGTCAACAGACTATCGGGGGAGTGGAGTGTCGAGGGTCGACATGTGTCGAACCACAACTCCGACAGGTTTGGGCATCATCCAAGCGAGGAGGACAGGGTAGAATGGCGAAGCCTTGGGTTGTGTGAAGGAAGCCGATGGATAATTCGAAGATGACAAACAGTATGGCCGACGTGATCGATTACTGTAGCCTATAAGAAGGATTGATGGAATTCAAGGAGAGTACTTGGCAACAACTCGGGGTTGCTGAGGAAGTTAATGACAGTTATTGTCGTTGGCTAAAGACATGACAGATGTCATCACAGGAAAAAGCTGTGCAGCACGGTTGGGGAGCTGACAGTTGCAGTTCTGCAGGTTTTGAGGAGATCGACAGACAAAGGATGTGTGTCTCAGGGGTTAGTGCGATCTCACGAACAATAGTAGCAGAGTAGAAGACGAGGGAGTGGCAGCCAGTTGAGGGACTTGGCATTTTGAAGAGTCAAGAAGAGCTCAAGAGAAGTCTGGTAGATTAGATAGGAAGGTCACACATCTACAGAGCCGAGAAGATCAAGCCATAGCTCAAAGTTCTGCATAGAACCAGGAGAGGGTCAGGTCGACACACTAATATAACACATAGTTAATTCTGTATTGTAACAATTAATGCAAACAGTTAGTTAGTTATTTCATTTCTTTTCCTTTTGCATTATAACCGATTCAGAAAAGTAATATAAGCCAGCTTCTGGCATGTTGTTTGCATCTTGTCTATCTGAACGTGTGTGTAGTGTGTATTGTTAAGCAAGAACCTTAGTGTATAAGGCGCCTTGTGTCAAAATGTCTAATACCCCATGTGTTAACCCCCAAACAAATGTAATAATTGTTATTATTGTGGGACAAAGTGTCGAAACAAGGGTCTTTAAGGAACTAGAGACATTATTATTATTTTGTAAATAATTAATTAATAAAAACAACTGGCATACCGGAGACCACAAAAGTGTATGGGAGGCCTAAATCCACAAGGTGAGGGGCAATGGGGACATTCCTAGCACTTTAGAATTTGTTTGGTTGACCTTGGTTCGTATTTATGCCTCGGTTCATTTATTAGTTGATGATGACCCAAAACATTGTACAATGGACCCGAATTTTGATTAATTTATCCTATGTTGGTATTATTGAGACTAATTCATAATTTAGTGGGCCATCCTTAATGCTTGGATGGATCCCACTTGTCAAATGTTGCCTTTTGGTGGGTTTTTAACACCTTTGTGGAGGTTACACTTTGTTTTGTAACCCCCACTTGCACAAGTGTACCCTCACTGGCTATTTTTTAGCCTAAACACCTCAAAAGTTTGATAAGTCCTTGTGTAACCCCTCCTTTGTTATTTTGGGAAGAAGAGTTGGTTTGTGTAACTCCTCACCTCACTAATTTTGATTCCTCTCCATGGATGATGTGTCCACGCATGAACTTGAGTTGGGTAGAGTGGCTTGGAGTCACTCTCCTTGGAATTCGAATTGCTTGGGTTGGATTAGAGTTAGCCTCTTGTGGTTGAGTTACCCCCTTTAGTTTGACTCAAGTTGCCTTACCTTGGTTTGATTTTACCCTCCTATGTTGGATTTACCTTCTTTGGTCTATAAATCGATGGTTGATATCCTTGGTTAAGGTTTTTGGTTGATAGTTATTAATTATTGATGGTTGTTCTTGGTTGTTCATGCCATTAATGTTGAGAGCTTGGTAAGCTTGTGAGATTGGGAGGCCATGTCTGCTATGCTATGTGAATGAACTTTATGCTTGAAGCACTTTGATCTTGTATGGTGTTTGTCATAATCCTATACAACCATGGTATAATTCCTCCATGTGCATTGTTTGTATTTGTCCTGAACATGAACATAAATCCTGATTGTGAATGGCGATGTCCTCGGGAGCCTGGGTGGTGAACGGATTACCATTTCACTTGGTAGTGGGGTGGAGGAGAAAGCAGGTGATGAAGAATTTAGTTGTGGCTTCTCAAACTGATACTTGAGTTATTCTTGAGTGTAAAATTAGTCACAGCAGATCTAATGAACAAGTAAATCAATCACAATAGATGAACATAGAAAATATGGTGCAAAACTGTGCAAAAGATGCAGCAGTGCTCTCTATCCCAGAAAGGGTGAATGAATTACAATACAAACTGTCACAATGACTGAGCAATTCGAATTGACTAAGTAGGCCATTCGAATCACTGAATGGAGTAGCTTGACTCTATCTAGGAGTCCTCATCAATCATCGGTGGTGCTCATCAATCACAACAACCAGTCATCCAGGTGTCAAACTGAGTCTAACTGAGTGTAATAAATGTAACTGAAGTGTGTAGCACTGATATAGGATCTGGAGGCTCAGTGGGGGCGCATGGGAGGCTAACTGAAGTCAGAACAAGTCACCTAATCAAACTGGAGGTCAAACGGAAGTGATACAGTCAATCGGGAGTGAAACTAGCCTCAAATTAGGGAGAATCGGAGCTAACTGAATGTAACTGAAGTGGAACTGCAGTGGTAGGTGAACAAGTGCGCCCTTCTCTGGCAGTAGGTGAGAAGTGGGCACCTTTCAGCTTAGGAGGGCTAAAACTCTGTGGTAAGTGGCTCCCGGGTGCTAGAAGAAGGTGGATAAGGTGCTGGAGGCATCAAACTGGTGACTGGGATGCATGCCTGTGCATGCAAGATCCTGAAATAGATCATATCCTGAAATAGATCATGCAAGATCCTGAAATAGATGATGTATCCCGAAATAGGTGACGTGGATATCCGAACACCCCCCCTCAAGCTAGACTATGATGTGCCAACTAAAAATAATGTGGGGCCCTGGTAACTAAGACCAAAGGTCACCCCAATACAATAATAATCCAAACTAATAACAGTAAATAAACCGAGGAAATGGGGAAAACCTCATGGGAAAAATACCCCCCCTCAAAATGAACTGTAACACACCAAAAGATTTAACTGCTCCAAACTGAAATAGATATGTCTGGAGGTATCTTACTCTTGGGAGTAAATGGATTATGCTCCAAAAACATGTGCTTGAATTCTCCATCAGTGGATGCAAGCGAATGTGGAGGCTTTATGAACTTGCTCTTCATACCGAAAATGGTGAGAACAAATCTGAAAATATGAGGATGATCCTGGAACCTGTGATTCGAACGAAGTGAGGTAGGAATAGCTCCAATCGGATCAAATATATCTTGAAACTTGAACTTCTTATCAATAGAAGTTAAATCAGCTCCAAAAATAGATGAATGGTTTCTTGAGATCTCCTTTGAACCAACAAGGGTGAGATCAAA
The DNA here is from genome assembly GCA_027924585.1 of Larix kaempferi. Taxonomy (NCBI): domain Eukaryota; kingdom Viridiplantae; phylum Streptophyta; class Pinopsida; order Pinales; family Pinaceae; genus Larix; species Larix kaempferi. The sequence continues at coordinate 9,139,136 of BSBM01000493.1, read as the reverse complement.
ACCAAAATCAGCAAAAAGTGCATGAGAATTGAACTCAAGCGAATGGTAGTGCTCTTTATCTTCATTAAAACTCTGAGAAACTTTGCAAATGATAGAACATAAGTTTATAGAAGGCATGCAATCAAGGAGAGCGAATGCTTCACCTCCAAAATCAGATTTTACCTCCAAAACATCAAGTAGATCATTATTCTGCATGCCGACAAACTCATGTGAAGGAGAGGATTCAAGAACCTCTTCGGAATCTAGAGTATGAGCTTGTTTATCTTGCTCATAATTCGAAATAGAAGACTTTGAGAGAATGAGTGTTGAATCTACAGTTTCTTCTTCATCTTGAACAATTGTTGAGGCCAACACATGATCGGAAAGAACACATAAGGAGATATCACTGGGCTTGTTCTCCAAAAGGCTAGCATGATCCTCTTCTTCCTACTTTCCAAATTCTCTGTCAAGTTGGACCCATAGATCACTTGGATTTTCAGCAGTCTTACTGAGGTAGCGCATACAAGGAGACATAGCAAGACATATTGCTCCAAAAGCTCTATCACAATCATTAAGCCAATCATTCTCCTCTTCATCGGAATCAAAATCTCTTGTATTACCAATGCACATATCAAAAAGACATTGTCTCTTCAAGAATGCAATCATCTTTGGTTTCCATTCATCATAGTTGAATGGAGTAAGAATATTTTGTGAAGAAGAAGTCTCCATCTTTGCATTAGCGAATGCACATGGAGGAAGTAAGAAACCTGCAAATCACACACAAACAAACACTATGTTTTCAGCCTTGCATGCACATGAGCGAATGCACATGAGATTTTGCATGTTGCTGCTGAAATATATTGGTGAGCAAAGATTGCTCTCTCTTCATGTAGAACACCTGTAGAAAAGAAATCGTGTCCCTGTCATGGCTCTGATACCATGTAAAATTAGTCACAGCAGATCTAATGAACAAGTAAATCAATCACAACAGATGAACATAGAAAATATGGTGCAAAACTGTGCAAAAGATGCAGCAGTGCTCTCTATCCCGGAAAGGGTGAATGAATTACAATACAAACTGTCACAATGACTGAGCAATTCGAATTGACTAAGTAGGCCATTCGAATCACTGAATGGAGTAGCTTGACTCTATCTAGGAGTCCTCATCAATCATCGGTGGTGCTCATCAATCACAACAACCAGTCATCCAGGTGTCAAACTGAGTCTAACTGAGTGTAATAAATGTAACTGAAGTGTGTAGCACTGATATAGGATCTGGAGGCTCAGTGGGGGCGCATGGGAGGCTAACTGAAGTCAGAACAAGTCACCTAATCAAACTGGAGGTCAAACGGAAGTGATACAGTCAGTCGGGAGTGAAACTAGCCTCAAATCAGGGAGAATCGGAGCTAACTGAATGTAACTGAAGTGGAACTGCAGTGGTAGGTGAACAAGTGCGCCCTTCTCTGGCAGTAGGTGAGAAGTGGGCGCCTTTCAGCTTAGGAGGGCTAAAACTCTGTGGTAAGTGGCTCCCGGGTGCTAGAAGAAGGTGGATAAGGTGCTGGAGGCATCAAACTGGTGACTGGGATGCATGCCTGTGCATGCAAGATCCTGAAATAGATCATATCCTGAAATAGATCATGCAAGATCCTGAAATAGATGATGTATCCCGAAATAGGTGATGTGGATATCCGAACATTGAGTGCACGTTTTCTTATGGATCAGTGGCCTTGGCTCAAGGGTAGCTTGTCCAAGAGGATTTGGGTTGGCAGTGCCTATGGATGGGTGGAACGTGGTCTGGATGATTCCAGTTGCACATTATTAAGATACGTGATTTATTTTTTTATTTATTTTTATTTTTTGTAACTAGGAGAATCGACAACTGGGAAGGGGTTGGTACTTGCATGACATGGGTTCCAGGGATCCAATCTCGTTTGCTACCACTATACCCATAGGTGCACCCCGCACATCCCGCAAGCATGGGGCACGGGTAAACAGAGGTGATTTGAACTCGTGACCTCCATTTACAACAATTCCTTCATATCAAGTGAATTGTTGGTTGGTCTACACCCCTGCGGGATAGATAAGTGGTTTATTTTATGTAAATTAATATTCTTATATTATGTTTCCATTGATTCCATATTGCCCTTAGTGGTTCATCTATTCATAGTTAATTGTATATGGTTTTGTATCAATGATTGGATGCAGATTTGATGGTTTAACTGTTGGAAACTTGTACATTTTCCTTGACTATGAGATTTGATCTTAATGGAAGCTTGACATATGTGATATATGTGTTTATTGGTTGTAGCTTAATTTGCAAATTTTTCCTCTATGGTTGATTATATCAATAGATAAATTTGTAATTGCAATTGCTTGGTTTCTGGAACTCTAATTGAGAAATATTGCTTGGAAAATTTGTGTTTTTCTCTTCTATTGGAGATCTAATCTTGATGGAAACTTGAAATATGTTTAAACATGTATTATTTTATGTATCATACTCTATGAGTGTGCCTTCGATGGCTGATAAGATATTTTCTATGATTCTATAGTTGAAATTACTAAGTGTTGATCATTAGTTGATGGGTTTTTCTGCTTGGAAATTGGATTGAATTGATAGTTTCTCTTTAGATCTGATTATCAGATGTTGTATGATTTTATATTAAATCTCAATTATTCCCTTGGTGGATATAGAGTGAACCATATATCTGGTATGATTTTTATTTGGGACTCATAATTGGTTTTGCAGGTACTTGGATGCTTACTAGATGATCCAATAGTGATTTTAATAGCAATAGTAGATCCTATCTTTATATCAATTAATGGTTTTATATGATAGATTTGTATTTTTCATTTTGCATTATTAGATGTATGTGTTAGTTTCATATCTAACCTGATGATCAATGCAAAATTGTTAATAAAAGTATCATAAACTGGATTGATGGGAGTGCCATAAATTACATAGTTTTATGGCGGAAAGAACTAGTTTGTAATTGTTTGCAAGGAATTCCATAAATATGATTAGTTAGCATTATTGGGTTGATTATGGTCACCTTTAATGTTTTAATAATGATAAGTTTCAATTTTATGAAATTTTGTAAAACTGGTTGCATTATCATGCCTGGACGATGTTGCATCTGCATGAGCTCTTGGAGAGTTTTATAATTGTTTATAAAGTATCACATTTATTTTGAAGGACGTATATTTGATTTAATTGGCTTGATGGTATGACATAATATCCTTTGGTTAACCTTAATCTGCTCTAATATACCTGTATTCAGTCTTCCTTTGGGTTTACATGTGCCCGTGACCTTGGTTTCAGAGTCAGGTACATCAAAAAATGCATACTAAAGAAACACTATTTACATAAAGACACTTTAAAACAAGTTGATCTTAGATAATTACTTCATGTCTAAATATCGTAACATCCTCATTTGGAACAACTTGGGATAGGATTGAAGTATTTAGTAAGGTGACATAATAGGAGAAGGAATGAGGCTTAGAGCATATCCCTCCTTAATAACAAATTAATGAACTCTTAAAATATATCGAAGTTTGGAAAACTTTATTTATGTAAGGGACTTTCTGAATATGTTTGAAACTTGATCATTTGTAGAGAAAAAGAGAACTTTGAGAACGTGATTATAAATTATCTTTCCAATGAAATGCATATGTAGCTCAATGTGTTTGTTGTGTTGATGTTGAATTGGATCTTTGCGGAGCTTGATGTAGCTCTGATTGTCACACCAAAGGGTAATCAGATGCTTCTACCCAAATCCAAACTTTGAAAGGATCTACTGAATCCGCAAGGATTCCTAACTTCCATTAATTGTGGCTCGATACTCTACTTTAGCTGAAGAAAGAGGAATACCTTGTTGCTTCTTACAAGATCAAGTGACTGAAAACATAGCCTGCAATAGACTTCCGATCATCAGGGTCGCCATGTAAGGATTGGACAAGATAAACAATATTTATGCCTAAGTAATTTCTAATTGTCTCTAACCTTTTATTATGTAAGTAATTGCTAATTATCTCTAACCTTTTATTCTGCAGGCTGAAGTGTTGTATAACATATTAAATACAAAGATAAAGGCCCATATAAAAATAAGAAGTATAAATCATGATGATTTTTAATTTGAACTGTAAGGAAAAAGAATAATTAAGAGTAAATTAGAAGTAGGTTGAATGCTAATAATCCAAATTACCAGGTCCACTACAATTCAATTTTAACATACAATATCATTTTTAATAATAAATATAAATTATTCATTAATTAAATTTTAATAATTTAACTTACCTCTTTGTAGACCAGTTGAAGCCTACAGTTCTCCTTTAGCAACCAAATCAACCTCTACAACCTTTGAAACCACAACAATGTTTGGGGGACCACTCTCCTCCCAACCTAATTTCTCAATAACTATTGAGGCCCCCAAGCCCCCAATAGTTAATCCTATGCCAGACTATAATAATATCATATAGCACCACTCTTAATATGCCTCTTCCCATGTCCGACAAACCAATCATTAGGACATCTCATCCATATATATACCAACAAGACAACATAAACCCAATGAAACATCCCCTTCCCCATCACATAAAATAACAGTATGAACCAATCGAACCATAAACAACTAGAAACCACCAGAGCAACTTCCAAACACCCTATACCAAAATAATGTCTTTCTTGGTCTTTCCCCCCTTTTTATGGTTTATTTTTCCTTTTTATCCATTTACTAATTTTGCATGGGTGACACCACTTGTCACCCATGCACCTAATTCCAATTTATGTTGATTAAACTTAATTACCACTTAATCCTAAATTCCTTCTCAATGCCCTTTTTTCTATTTAGTTATAAAAAATAATTTACCTTTATTAGATTCACATAATAATCATATTTAGGTAATGTTATTATCTTAATTAATATTGGAATGTTACATACTCCCCCGCTTTAAGAAATTTTGGTTGGAAGCTATAATCCCCACAACAGAAGAAAAAAAAAACAAGCCTTACTCAATCAGTTTAATAAATAACTAGTACTACTGTGATAATGCAAAATTTGTGGATGTAGCCATCATGCAAAAAATTCCGGCTACACTAATACAACCATAATGCCATAATTAGATCATGCTCTTGATTAATTTCCTACGATCTAGTATGCAATTATTCATACAATATATGCATCAATCTCATTACAGATTTCATGCTTCAATTAAGTCATAGAAACAATAAAATAAAATTAATTAATTAAATTAAAAAAAAACATCAACACACAACACTCCAAAAGCTCCCTCATTCCTTACACACCGTCTCCCTAAGAATCATACAATTTGAGCAACCTCCATTATCCTCTATGCATATACTTTGAATGGTATCACTTTCCATGGCATGATCCCTCTACTATAATATGTCTATGTATCATATAGTAGGTATCAAAATCCTTCACGGTTAGTCTTCGTGCTAATCTGCTTTCGAACTTTTTGTATCTATTGCGACCCGAATGTTGGCATTACTTGAAATTTTGGCCTCATCTAGTCACCCAACATCTGCTTGTTACCCAAGCATAGTATGATTCTCGACACACTACCCCTAGTGTACCCCAGACATATTGAAAGGCTGGCCCTAGATCCCTCCCTATCCTCAATAAGGAAACCAACGCCAGGCATCAGAAGTCATTCTCCATATACCTCTCCTCTAGCTAAAGTACCTCAAGATGTGGACTTCCAATGAAAATACCACTAGTATAGATTTAAATGTTGGGTTCTCCCCCATCCCATAAAACCGTTTATTACAACCATTCTCATTCATGGTTATGGGCCAGTGTAAAATCATACAATGATAGGCCTCTCATGGCCAAGTTTGAGTGAATTACCTGAAACATTAATATTAATGTAGGACAAATTGTTTGAGGAGGTGAGAAGCAAGGGAAATATTGATGATATAGTTAAAAACAAGGTGTGTGGGGAGGGTTGTTCTTTTAAGGAAGTACATCAAAGGAATGAAAGAGAGATTCCAAATGGCCAAATTGAGAAAAAGGTAACTAAAATCTTCTAAGTCAATTAGTGCTAACATTCGATATGTGAAGATGGAAGGTAGCATATATACAATGGGATGGAAGTGAAATTGGAATAGGCTCATCACAAGGAAGGAAATCCTTCATCCACCTAGCGAAGGAGAAGGAAAAAATACAAGTCAACACTGGTAAGAAAACTACTATTTGCATGTACCCTTAGAGCAAGGAAGTCCTCCAAAAGGTCAAAAAATGATACTATGATCTATGAATATTTGAGGTTTTGGTTACAACCCATAAAAGGAATAATATTCACATGCAACTCTAGTATATAATGCATCTACAAATATGGGAGTTGCCATTATGTCCTATTCCAACTAGCGCTACTTTCATTTTCCATCTTCTTCAAAGAATGATTTACTATATTAAAATCTCTTTTAAACCACAATATTTTCTAGAGAAAATAGAACTTAAAGGTGAAATCCATTCTATATGCTTGTGAATCTATTTTTTAACTAAGGGAAACTACATACCTAGAAAATGCAGTGATGGGCATTCAATAACATATGTGTTTATTATATAAACTACTCTATATTGTCTAAAATTGTTATGTGTTTATGATATGTTTTTAATATATATTTTAATGATCAAT